>WJQU01002933.1:0-25000 GCA_029228625.1 Pseudolycoriella hygida
TAGCATTTTGGAATGAATCAGCGAAAAACATCAATTGTGCAATGTCGACAACGAAATAGTCCATCATTTGCCAGTCCGGATGCACCTAGGTATTGGTTTTATTGAAAATTTTATAGTATTTTCGTCAGTAGATGTAATCATCACGTCACGTGATCAAAGCGCTCGATTTTTCTTACTGTTTTTGCAAGTAGTGACAAAATGGTCATAAAATTTGAAAATTGCCCATTCAATTCTGAACCAGCTGATGCACTCATACAAAGAATAGGATTTGTGTATGCACGCTATTAGACGTTGTGGGTGTTTTCATTGTTGCCAGATTTGCTGACTTACAAATACAATTTTTCTATGTTTCTGTGTATGAGTGCACCAGATGATCAAACCAGCTGAAACACAACATAATGTTACCATTGTTTTCAACGCAAATTGATAACTTTTTATAGTGTGAACGAAAATTCATTTGGTTCACTCAATGTCTAAAAGCGTTTACACAATTTAATTAAAGTCGCAACACCGATGAAATGAGCCAGTTGCTACCTTAACGTCTATCGGGTGATGGAACTCACCAAATCAACTCCAAAATATTCAAAGAATGTCGCAAATCCTTCTTTCATCCACAAGTACGTGTACCACCTGATAAGAATGTCTTTTCAAAACGTTTTTAATCGGACGAAATTGAAAAGTTTACTACCGGGGTGTTACTAAATTGCCGAACCAAAACAGGGAAATACTCCGAGAAAGAGTTTGTAGGGACATCAGTGACCTCGAATATAAATCCTTCGTCTTATCAAAAAGTGTTGAGAATTCACTGGAAAAATTATGCTACAAAGAGAAGAAAACATAAAAAACAATTATATTTACTAGGAGGCGATCAATCCCCAGTTTCCTTTAGCCCCTTCATGTGGAAAACTAAGCGAAAAAATATTTTAAATTTATTGATTTTAGATTGATGAATTAAATTCCGCGCAAAATATTTGTAGACTTTTTTATTTTCTTATATTTAAGTTCCACAACATTCCAAATGTACGAGAATGTGTGGAACTCTAAAATATTTTGCAATAAACGTATACCTTGGTACGGCAACATGATCCAATTTCGGTAGAGAATATTCTATTCCCAAATAACCGGTTATTGCATCAATTAGCAATTCGCCAGCTTCTAAAGGAAATGCCGTTGCGTTTATTGCAGTTGATCGAGCGAATAGTCGTTGTGGTATCTTTCCGGAAGAACCTGTCACATTAATAAAGTTAGATACGTGAAATGCAACCAGATAAGTTGACATTAGAGGAGTTGTTTCAAACTGAGTTGTAACCGATCCATCCGGACTATTTGGACAAATAAAAATGTAAAATTACTTATCAAAGGAAAGTAACGCCATCTGAGGCGTTTACTTACTTTAACACTTCTGAAGCGGCTGGCATGTTCGAAAGGGCTGAATAAGAAGGATCGTGTGTAATTCTAATAGTGAAATTTGACTTAAGTGAAGGTTCATCATAGCAAGGGAATGCGTTGCGAGCATGCGTTGCTTCGAACTGAGTTGATCCCAACCAAACCTGTCTACCATTTGCTATGTATGACGATCGATAAAATCCATTGTATGAGTTCATCGTGCCAACAAAGTCGATGTCTACGAAATATCTCCCTCCTTGAGTCAAATTACTTCCGGTCAATGGAATCGTTAAAAATGTGAATGTTCTATTGTATGAGTATGCGCCAATGGGTATTCGAACCTCATCGACTGTTACAACGTTAACACGCTGCAGTAGTTCAACGTTGTGATGCAATTGTATGAAGTTGGTTGACTCGACTGCAATGATTCCGATTCGTACAGATCCGATAAAAGTTGTAATTCCATCATGAACCCAGGTTGTTATGCTGAGGTCATACGTTTCTGGCCTCGTGTTGTTTGCTAGTCGATATGTAGTAAAATTTTGAGCGATGGTGGGGGTAATAAATACTGCCACAAACGTTAGTAGAAATTGCAACATCTTGATCTGATGAAGCGTCTTAACTGAATTACGTTTAGATAGAGCTTCTGTTTATATAAACTGCAGATAGTGCTTTTATCACATAAATAAACCAATCTCTGATACTACGTTACGTACTTTAAAGGTAATTTTAGACTCACATTCTCCGATATCAATTGATTTGGATGCAGACGTTATTTCACTTCACACTTTCTATTCAAGACAGATAAGAGAAGCGAAAATCATTAAAGTATTTCCTCAAAACATAAGTTCGGCTCTAGAACACATGCCCTAGTCGACCGCCTTAGAAGTGTCGTCATTTACAGCCGAACGCTGATAGGATTATACTTTCGTATGTTTAAGTTTTGTTCCGTAAGGGATTAACGATACAAGCTCTAAGATTGTTTACAGAGTGTCTGCATAGTCCTCTCCATGAAATACATCACTAAGTAATCTTCTGAAGTTCCTTCTGGCAAAACTACAATTGTCCTTTTAGCCAAGTCCGTAAGTAAATATATAGTTAGTAATACAGTCTTTTTGTGTTCAACGGATTAGTCTCTGTTGATCTTTATGAACATATGATATACCCCGACGTGACTGCAGCAATAAGGTCGACACATAAAACAACACATCTACAAGCGAATTGTGGTTTTAATTTACGCCGTCGACGTATTCAAACTTATTTAAGTATTGTGTAGTATGCCACACGTAACGAACGTCTTATAAGTTCACAAAATAGAGAGTTTGGGCAAATTTAAAACATAATACATATAGCTATAAGTAATAAGTTATATGCTACGTTAAAAGTTACAAGTTTACGTTATAAGTTATAAGTTTACGTTACGAGCTATGAGTTATAATTTATAAGTTACAAGTTTATGGTACAAGTTATAAGTTTATAGCCCAGATCAGTTTTGAAACTGATCCCAATCAGTAGTGATCAGTTTTGAAACTGATCTTAATCAGTACTGATCAGTTTCGAAACTGATCCGGATCAGTACTGATCACCTTCGAAATTGATACTGGTAAATACAAATTAGTTTCAAAACTGATCAGTACTGATCAGTCTGAAAACTGATATGAATCAGTATTAATCAGTTTTAAAACTGATCCGGATAGGTAATGATCAGTTTTGAAACTGATACGGATCAGTACTGATCAGTTTCGAAACTTTTAATCCAAATCAGTTTTGAACCTGATCAGTTCAGACCAGTTTTTAGAATGATCAGTGCTGATCCGGAACAGTTAAAATACTGATCTAAGCTATATAATGTTAACTTAAAACGTCAACTTGTAACTTATAAAGTAAACATATAACTCAAAACAAATGGCTATATGTATGTGTTATAAATTTGGCTAGAAATGGCTTTGCCCAAACTCTCTAATATGTGCAAGCCGTTCGTAATACGTCCACGGTGGATAAAATACGTCGGCGGCGAATATTATAAACACAATTCCTACGTCGCTTGTAGATATTTTCCTCAGTGAACAACAACCTTATTTAAGGATTTATTTAGGGCTTCAGCCAAGTAAGTACAACAATATTACAATTTATTAAGAAAAAAATAATAGTATATTATAACACAAGGGGTATAATCGCGTAATTATAGTCGAGGTTGGTAAAAGTTCGAGGGGCGTCAACCCCGAGAAATTTTACCCACCGAGACTATAATTGCAAGATATACCCCTTGTGCTATACGATATTTTATCACATCGGGGCCTATAACTGCCAATTTTGCACAGAACATGAAAATACACTGTACATTGAAATCGTTGCAAAGGCAATCGTTTCAATCTAGTAAACAGCTGTCATCAAATCGTACGGTCAATCGATTCCTCCAAAAAAAAGTAAACAAAACTTGTTTTGATTAAAATTTTGTTTTAATTCGTGTTCAAATCCTAATTCAACACAATAAAATGTTTTAAACAACAAATAAACGTTTGTGAAGTTGAGCATGCTTTGAAAAAAGGCGATGTGAGTTTGTTTTGCTATTTTCCATCGACATAAGAAACATTTTATTTGCATGTAATGATTACGTTATGGTCCTTATTCAACATATGAAACTCGACTATAATATGCCGATTATAGTCCTGCTTTCAGGGCTATAATGGACATGTTATAGGCCCCGATTGATATTGAAAAATATTGTTCCCTTGGCTCATAACACTGAGGCCTTCCTCTTCGGGCCTATTGTGCTACTCTTTTCATAAAAAAATGCGTGTCTCTTCTGGGTCTGTCGAGACAAGAATAAAAGACGAAATGTAGGGATCTTCAACCTCAATTTTCTGGCGAAAATAGAAGTCTCCCAGATATTTCATCCTATGGTTTTTGAACGCTGAACACGTCCAAAAAAAGTGTCTAGTAGTTTATGGTAGTTTAGATGATAGTTGAAGGTGTTGTAACCCGTAAAGATTAACACCACTTTTCGCAGGAAGGAATGCAGCCCAATAGAAATTCCTTCGTTCGCTTCCCGCCTCTTGTGATGGCTTTCTTTGGTTTCTTCGTTCAGCAAAGCTCAAATCAAGCCTGGGGTCGACAATTTTTAGAAGAAACTTTTTTGATTTTGAGCACTTGGACTTAGCTAGGGCACTAAAAACGAATCTCTGCTCGGGCCCTACGTGTTTTTTGTACATAGCTCGAGTAAACCTCTTCCGATTTTCAAAAACTTTTTTTTAATCGAAAAGTCTAGGAATGTCTCACATTTTATGGAAGAAAATTTTTTGATTAGAAGCCAGGACTCTAAAACTGAGTTTCTAATAGGGCCCATCGTGTTTGTTTACATAAATCGGGTGTAAATCGTAACTGATTTTGTTCATACTTTTTTATTTGAGAGGTAACCGAGTACCGAATTATATTCGAAAACCAATTTTGGCCCGGTGCCTGTGCTTAGGACTCAAGTGGGCCTCAGGTCGGTCCTATGGACGGCCCTAACCAAAAAACTAATTTTTTTCCGTGTTGTAGAGAAAATTGAGGGAAGCATTTCTGTCTGTGGAAATATGTGTCCGATGCATTTCCTTATGGTCCTAAGGTCGGCCGTAGACAAAAAAATGGTTTTTTGCTGCGTTGTAAAGAAAATTGATTGAAATATCGGGTTTTTCAATATTGCCCTCTCGGCAATTTCCAATACAATTTAAAGTGGACATCATTTCCTTCACTTAAGAGTTAAGGCAACATTTACTTAAATACGTGCGAGTGTTTTCGTAACATCAACTCTGTTTGCCACATCTATTTTGCTACGTACGAGTCCCTTGCATATGTTTTTTTTACTAGGGCCCAACTTAGAACTGACCTAGAGCAGTTAGAAGAGGCTTCTAACCCATACTTCCTAAAAATAGTTCGCCCCACCCCCTCAAACATAGCAACATTTGTTTTTTGATGTGGGATCGACATATGGCCCAAAGAAGAGGCCTCGGACCCATTCTTATTGAGGTGGCAGTTCAAACTGTTGTGACCCATTAAGATTCCAACTCTCTCCTGTTGAGACTCAACAGAAATTTCGCGACAAATTCTTTTGAATGCCTACAGGTTCTCCATTCCCATTTCTCCTAATGACATCGACTCGTTCTTGATTTCACCAAGGATTTAATCAGACCTGAGTATCTACTGACAGCAGGTTCTGGTCTGATGAGATCGGAACTGCTTCCTTCTCTGGCCAGCTAGTCAGCTTTATCGTTCCCTTGTACTTCTGCATTTAAAAGCCACTCACAATTCTTAATCCTACTTCCAATTGTTTAACAAAAATCGAAAATCTAAAAGTGTTGATTTCGTCGTTTACGACTCCTCAGTACACCTTGTCTTAAGACCATGTGTAATTAAAAAAAATTAAAAAATTAAATTAAAAATTAAAAAATAACCGAAACAAACTCACAGTTCTTTTACATCCAAATTGTTCAAACGAAATGACATGCATCCAATCGTAGGATTTGAATTGTATAAAAGGCGAGTTGACATAGTCTGAGTATCATTCTATGGCCATCGTTGCTGATGTACACATGGTCTTAAGACAAGGTGTACTGATGAGTCGTAATCGACGAAATCAGCACTTTTAGTTTTTCGATTCTTGTTAAACAATTGGGAGTAGGATGAAGAATTGTGAGTGGCTTTTAAATGTTGATTCAAGCGGGTGGACTTTAATCTGTCGAAGGTACACCAGCCATACTAAAATATTACTTCAATGGGTGCAATTGTACCAAAACGAGAATTTTCTCAATTTTTACTTTGTACTTCTGAGTACCCTGGTACCCATGTCAATGTGACTTCATTGGTTTTTTCGAATTCTTACTCAATGTCAATTGCAAATGTCGGGTTTTCCCATTACACCTTTGAAAGGAAATGCAACATTTTGTCCCAACCAGACACTAAATCCAACAATCTTATCTGAAAATTGGCTTCAACTGGGTTACATAATGTCAACAAGTTATTATTATTGAAAACAAGATAACGACAGTCAAAATCACTAACCACTCCACTTATCAATCTGTAGAGTTTTTTTTGATTTACTACTTTTCTGATTTGAGAATGAAAACAAGTTCATTACAAGAGAATGGCTTCACTTAAATATACAGCAGGAAAAGTGTGGGTGGGATTTACAAGTGACGAGCTGCGGACAATGTGTGAAAAACTTCTGTTGATATGAATAGTTGCACTACATGACAGTGGTGGTAGTAAGATGTGGACTGAGGAAAATACCTACAAGCGACGTAGGAATTGTGTTTATAATATACCCCGCCGACGTATTATATACCCGGTGGATGTATTATCAACCTTATTTAAGTATTTTGTAGTATGCCATACGTAACGAACGTGTTATGAGCTCACATAATACGTGCACGGCGTTCGTAATACGTGCACGGTGGATAAAATACGTCGGCGGCGTATATTATAAACACAATTCCTACGTCGCTTAAAGATATTTTTCTCAGTGTAAGAAACGCATAGAAATGTTTTGCTCTCCAGATACTTTATTTAAGAAAAACATTTAAATATTTAGGAAAAATTTTCTAAGAGCCACTCGCTGATAATTTCACCATTCCCTTGTAACCAGTTAACTGATGTCTGAATCAAATACAAATTAAAGTCAGCTTCGAAGTCCTCCATCAAGCCGGCATCGAGTAAAATATCTTGGAAAATAATGAACTGAAATTTTGAGAGGAGAAAATTTTAAATAATTTTCTTGTAACTTATAATTCGGACTTACTCGTTCGACGTGTTCCTCATTACTGACGTAATTGGCAAGATTTTGGACGAACCACGAACCGAATACATCAATTGTTTGTTGCCAATTTTCAATAAAGAAATCCAACACTACGTCGACTCCCACATTGCCGCCATTTTGTAGAACTGAATTGATTACCGAGAATTGTTCGAACTCATTGTACAACGTCAAATTGTAAGCGGACCTAACGTATTCATTCAACAACGGTCTGGACACCGGACATCCCATCATATCGATTATTTCGTATCGACGTTGGAAGTCGTCAAACGGCAGCGTTTGCAAAATGCCCCACATGGTATGGAAATCAGTTCTTGTGGCACTTCTCATTGATGCACATCGGAGAACTGTTCTAAGATTTCGATGGAAATCTTCACCAGTCTCTATGTTTCGTCGCAACCGTCTGGTTGTGTCGCTTCGGCAATGCACCGAACCCATCATGCAAGCCAAGTGTACAACGTTTTCGCGTGCGGATTTCCTCAAAGTTGGTTCGTCTTCAACGTCTTCAATGCCCACTGTGTCATATATTTCCTCAACGAGACTGCGAACGAAATCAGCCCAAAGTGGATAATTTCGATGTCCCAAAAAGTTTCTATTGACAAAGAAAATAAAATCAAACGCTGGATTCCAACTGACGAAATCGGAGTGGAATTCCAGAACTCTTAGCAAGTCTAAGACTGTGGTAATGTTGATTCGATTGGTTTCGAAAAATTCATGGGCATCGTCGATCAGTTGCGCAACGTTGGTTGGGTGGAACTGAGACGAGTTTCGTACGATTGCATCAGAGATGAGTCTGTAATTCCTTGCGTCGTACATGATTCGGTAAAATCCACCAGCTTGCTTATTCAACAACAGATAGTCATCAGCGTCGAGATTGTTGACAGTTATTTCAGACGAAGGTGTGTTGGGAATCCATCCTTCAGCTCGTGTGTTTTCGAAACCTGGATTGTCAGGAGTGGCCAGATTATAAGGCACCCACCATGTCGTATTCGAACCAGCTCCAGGATTGTAATCGAGGTACCGTGTTTGAGATAAAGTTACCTGATTAGTTCTGTCATCATAATTTCGGGTAACTGTAATGAGAGGATATCCTGCCTGCCGGGTCCAAGATCCCATGACCGTCGAAACATTTGTGTCCGGAGGAAGGACAACTTCAGGATCCAGCCATGCATGAAGAGCTATTGCGTCAAATAAGTCTTCTTCATCTGCATCGGAATAAGCACTAAAATCAAAAATCGTACAGCTAAATCGATCGGACGACGTCAATGAGTTTATACTTATTTGTCAAATATGTGTTCAAAGCATCCATAAAAACATCCTCTCCGAAAACATGGAAGAACATTCGTATAACAGCTCCGGCTAAAAAGTTACACACTCGAAAATTAAAAGGAGTAAACTGGGAGTAAAGAATGACATCCAGGTGGCGCTAAATATGAAAACGCCATCTGTTTATCGATTCTCCCCAAACGCACCTTTATTGTAAGCGATGCTATTAAAGTGGAAGTCAATATCGATGGGATGTTCGACGTAATGAGTCATTGGTAAAGTGAATTCACTGGCGTCGATGCGCAACGCCCATTGATTGTTGTCAACGACGAAGAAGTCTAACAATTGCCACTCGGGATGCACCTAATTTTGGGTCAACAACGAAGAAAATAATGAGATGAAGGTGAAAACAACGCAAGTACTTTCTTCTGGTTAAAATAATCTCCATCAGCTAGTAGGTTGTCTTAAGAGTTTGTGTATCTAAGATTTTCATTTAAAACTCACGTATTTTTTCAAGTCTAAGATCACCAGAAATATCTTATAACGTGACACGTGTTTCTGATAAGGGGTAATTCTGAATAAAAATGTTATGTCGATATGCGAATGGTGCACTTGTGAGATACGAATCTCGAATTTATAAGAGTTTTATATCACACATTTCACGAGGTTGCAACGTATTTTTATAGTCTAAAAAAGAGGGATCAGACCCAAAGAGGACCAGATCCATAGAACCATTACAGAAATTTCCAAAACTTTTAATCAGAGTTCTTGATTACCATCGCTTTTAGTCTATAAACAGTGTCGGATTAGCATTTGAAAAACGTACACATAGAGTGGGGGTTTGAAAGTTCACAATGACTACGGACGTCCCTTGTTAACGGTCCCAAATCAATGAGTATTAAAGTTAGTAGAATTTAGCTCGTAATATTAAGTTTATTTACTAGAACTTTTGATTGAATGAACTTTTTGATCAACGAATCGATTGGATGTATTTTCGGCAAGTTATTGCGACAACTATACAAATCTTTGTCGCAACAATTATATCTTTGTAGCAAAAATAATATTTTTTTGTCAAACGTTATATGATTGCGACAATCATATTATAGTTAAACCGTTAGCCACTCATGGTTGGCCACAATATTATGTTTGCTGCAATAACATTATGTTTGCTGCAATCATTTTATGTTTGGTGCAATTATTTTACGTTTGGTGAAGTGATTTTATGTTTGGTGCAATCTTTTTATGTTTGGTGCAATCATTTTATGTTTGGTGCAATCTTTTTATGTTTGGTGGAATAATATTATGTTTGCTGAAATCCCTTTACGTTTGCCGCGATCATATTATGTTTGCTAAAATAATATTATGATTGCTACAATGATACAATGGTTGGAACAAAGACAAACAAAACAATTAGGTCGTTAAGTTTTCGACCACTTTGCCCATAGGGTAATCCGGTACTGTCCATTAAATTTCACAGATATAAATGTCTTTGTAGCAAAAATAATATTTTTTGACAAACGTGATATGATTGCGTAAGTCATATTTTAGTTAAATCGTTAGCCATTCATGGTTGACTACAATGTTATGTTTGCTGCAATAATATTATGTTTGCTGCAATCATTTTGTGTTTAGTGCAATATTAATTTACGTTTGGTGAAATCATTTTATGTTTGCTGCAATCATTTTATGTTTGGTGCAATAATATTATGCTTGCTACAATCATTTTGTGTTTAGTGCAATATTAATTTACATTTGGTGAAATTATTTTATGTTTGCTGCAATCATTTTATGTTTGGTGCAATAATATTATGCTTGATGAAATAATATTATGTTTGCTGCAATAATATTATGTTTGCTGCAATAATATTATGTTTGATTGTAATCACTTTATGTTTGCTGCGATCATATTATGTTTGCTACAATAACATTATGATTGCTACAATGAAATAACGGTTGGAACAAAGATAAATAAACAAAATACTCAGGTCGTTAAGTTTTGGACCAAGAGTTTATTAAATATTGCAACCAATGGTAGAAGCTTGTTATTAGCAAAAGGAAAAGCTCCCTTTTCCCGGCGCCCTGATCAATGACCCACTTTGCCCATAGGTTAATCCGGTACTGTCCATTAAATTTCACAGATATAAATATCTAATTCATTTATACCCAAGAAAAAGCAAATGTAGATGACCTAAAGCTTTAGCAGGTATGTCATCCTCGTTCTGACTTATAGAATACAGATATCATGAGACCCTCGTACTTTACCCAATGATCAAGTTGTAAACCGAATTTTATATCATTTAATCACCGCAGCACAAACTAATTCAAAGTAGAAATATTTGAAACTTTGAATTTTCGATTTACTGTTGATTTGTTGAAGTAGAACCTATAGACTTACCAGATCAACGCCATAGTAATCGAAGAAAGTAGCGAAGCCTTCCTGTAAAATATTTCAACTATTAAGAATTACAGTCAGTCGAACACTGGCTTTTACCTTCAGCCACAGGAAGGTCCACCAGCTTGGTGTTACCTGAATAGATAAGAGTTCAGATTAGAATACGAATCTTTCAACATTGACACGTTTCATATAATTTACCAGATTACCGAACCATTGGTGAGCTAATTCATGAGAAATGGTTTGCATTCCATATAAGCGTCTTGTGAAAAAGTCTTCGGACTCGTTATACAAAGCATAGAATTCGCTGGAAATAAAATGATGAAAATCTCTGTGCATCACTTTGCTTCCTTTTACATCTTTTTAAATCTTAAAAAATCTTAATGGATTTGAAGGAACCCTCGGTTCTGAGTTACTCACGCATAAGTCACCATACCCCAATTCTCCATTGCTCCCGATGGGAAACTACAATCGAACAAATTGTTAGAGAAATTAAATAAAACATTTTAAGCAACGCAGTACTTCGGAACGGCAATTTGATCCATTTTTGGTAGTGTGTAAGGAACACCCACATAGTCACTTATAGCTTCCAGCAATAGTTCACCAGCTTCTAAAGCCATGTTAGATGAATTGATTGAAACTGAACTGGCGAACACACGTTGAGGTATTGACCTGGGTGGTGTACTGGTTATGTGAGGGAAATCGGATACATGGAATGCCACCAAATATGTTGACATAAGTGGAGTTGTCTCAAAGAGTGTAGTTTCGGAACCATCGGGACTGTTATGTGATTAACATAATGAATTTCTTCTCGAATTTCTTAAATATTTAATTTACTTTTCCGTTACGGACACAACCGGCATATTTGAAATGGCTGAGTAGTTGGATGCGTGAGTGATTCGAACGGTGAAATTTGCTTTTAGTGGCGGTTCATCGTAGCATGGGAATGCGCTGCGAGCATAAGTTGGTTCAAATTGTGTGGAACCGAAAAATTTCAATTCATCATTCAAGAAATAAGAAGAACGATAGAAGCCACTGAATGAATTCATGAATCCAACAAAGTCGATATCAAGAAAATATCTGGTTCCTTGCGTCAAATTGTTTCCAGTGATTGGAATGGTCAGAAAATGAAAAGCTGCGTTGTACGAGAAGTTTCCAATGGTAATTGGATTCTCATCAGCTGAGAGAACTCTAACACTTTCTATTGATTGAACGGCATGATGCAATCTGATAAAGTCCGTTGATTCCACAGCTATAATTCCGATTCGGACGGATCCAGTGAATGAGCTGTTACCCTCAGCTATCCATGATCTTATGCTGACATCATACGTTTCTGGTCTCGTATTATTCGGCAACCGATAAGTGTCGAAAACTTGCGCGAAGGCAGAAGTAACAAATAATGTTACTAGCACGAAAAGGAAACGTAACATCTTACGACGGCAAGATGTTAGACTTAACTAAGTTTTGGAAATTCGTGGCGACGCTTTATATAATTTTGATAGGTCGTGAGACGAGATAGTGGAATATCTCCCTAAAAACCAATCTGATACACAAGATTAACCTACATAAGGAAAAACTAATCTCGAAAATTAGGTAAAAATATAAGCCATCGTTAGCTAATCGTTTAACACTTATTGAAGTTCATGTAAGTAGATCATTTTGTTTGATTGTCCTATTGTCGTAAAGACAAAATTATCTTCTTGGTAATTTAATTCTTTAAGAGCAAAGATAGTTAAAGTCTTGACGCAGTGTGGGTAATGGATTACTGGATTAAAATAATCCTCCGTTACTAACCGTCTGGGGTCAGAGGCTAGATCATTTTATTTCGCAATTTTTTATTAACCATTTTCTCATATCATGGGCGCGCGGTAGCAATGCGCCCGTGACGCAGAAAAAAACCGAGTTTCTTGGCTCGTGCTCGAAAAGGGCTCGATAACTTTTCTTGAAATTTTGCAGGGACCTTCGTGTGGGCATTCTACGCCATATGAGATTTTAAAAAAGTGGGTTACCGTCGTCGTTTGGGCGCCAGGGCTCTTAGAAGGCGCCATATAAAGGCCATGTAAAAGAATGTTTTGTATGTTTGTGTGAGTGTATTCAAAGTATGGGTCAAATATGAGCAAAATTTGTGGACTGTGTTAGGATGGAAATGTAGATGTATGGTGTCAAAGGAAAAGTTATTGGGTTGAGTGTGAAGTGTGTCAGGGTGACCAACAAAATGGCGGACGGTGATATGAGACGGATTTAGGGGTAAAATTATTTTTTTTTAGATTTATTTTTTTGTTGAGGATAGATGTTTCGTGTGAAAGGAATTTTTTTTTTGCCGAAATTTTTTTTTTCGCCGTAGATTTTTTTTGCCGGAATTTTTTTCGCCCGTAGATTTTTTCGCTGTAAATTTTTTTTCGCTGTTAATTTTCTCGCCGGAATTTTGTTTTCCGCCGGAAATTTTTTTTCGCTAAAGAATTTTTTAGAATTTTTTTTCGCCCGACTTTTTGCGCTGAAACATTTTTTTCCGGGGGAATTTTTTTCACTACATTTTTGCGCGCTTGAAAGTTTTTCGTCGAAAACTTTTTTTTCGCCGGAAAATTTTTTTTCACCAAAAAGTTTTTTCTCCTGAAATTTTTTTCGCCGTAGTTTTTGCCGTTATTTCTTTTCGGTGAAAATTTTATTTTCGCCGGAAATCTTTTTTCGCCGGAAATTTTTTCGGCGAAAACTTTTTTTGACGGAATTTTTTTTTCGCCGAAAATTTTTTCTCCAAAATTTTTTTTCTCTTTTCTTCCAAAACTACTGATATCACAACAAAAACCCTTTTTAAAAAGGAAATGTGACGCAAGTACTCGTCCCTTCTTCCAAAACAATTGATATCAATTTGGGTGACGCAAAAAAATCTTTTTTTTTCACTTTCGATTAAAAAAATGCGTCACAAATGCCGGACCCTCCCAACGTAATAATTTTTCTACGCTTTCAGATTTCACGATTCGTTATGAGTTTTTTCTTTGCCGATTTCGCACGCCAGAAATGCCATAACATTGAGAGGTTTCGGCATTTGTGACGTATTTTTTTAATCAAAAGTGAAAAAAAAGAATTTTTTGCGTTCCGTCACCCAAATTGATATCAGTTGTTTTGGAAGAAGGGACGAGGACTTGCGCCACATTTCCTTTTTAAAAAGGGTTTTTGTTGTGATTGATTCTTCTTAGAGATCCTTTCGTTACCGAATTGTTTGCTGTGTCAGTGGTCAATTGCACAAAAACCTAGTGCCGTCTACGCCTAACGATAGCTAGCATTTTTCCATTAGGATTTCTTCTGGTGCTTATTATATATCGGTCTAAAGTTAGACTCAGATATTAGAACACAGAATTTATTGAATAGAGAGGTGAAGTCATATTTGTCATTCTTCTGTGTGGATACGATTCGTTGCGGCACCAAAGCTACAATTACCCCAATTATGAAGCCTGGATGTGCCCAGGAACGTTTTTTTTAGATTTATCAGATTTGGGACGGCTCAGAGACAAGAACACAGATCTGCTGATCCTTTGTTCCTATATCCCGTTCATAACGTAAATCATTAAAACCTACCTGTGCTCGCTAGGAACCTGTCCAGGTCAAGTGGTCCCAGCTTCACCACTTCAAGCGATCTGATCACACGATCACCTAGAATCAGAGCCTATTATTTGGGAATTTTTTTATACTTTTTGGGGAAATTTTGATTTCAATCCCTCACAACGCTCATAACCGTGATCGCTCCCACAACTCTCCTTATTCGATCCCGGTCCATGTGCAACAATGCCTTCGCCAAACCGCGATCGGCCACTGGGAAGAATATCTTTGTGTAAACCTCAACTATATGGGTGCCAATGCTTGTTCGCCTCTGACCATGTCCAGTCCCTTATCATCTTGTCACAAAGTGACTGCGATATGGGAATGAACAGTTCCGGTCCGTGGCTAAAAGATTTAGAACCCAGCTTCCAGTGTCCAGGTATCCACGCCACCGTTATTTGATTTCTCAGGCCTAGTTCATCTCCTTGAACACTTTCATTAGTTTGTATGTTGTGACGGGCGACATAATCGCCTTCATAATCACTTCGCTATCAGAAAGTACCGTGATTCTTCCAATTCCCGTCGTAAAGAGCTACGCAGTCCTTTCATCGCTGTAAACTTTTCCGCTTGAAACACAGTGGCGTAATTTCTATCTAGATAGAAATTCTCTTCCGTCCTAGGTTCCAGGGTAATTACCCCTTCGGAGTTTTTCGAGCCGTCAGTGAAATTTCAAGTCCATCGGGCCATAATTGTTTAGCCATTCTTGTCTACTCAGTAGGATAACCTCATAGCGTCTCTCAAAATTGATTTCCGATTTTATGCGGTCTCTTCTCTAGGCATGTCAATAGAAGGATCAGCTTATTGCATTTCTTATTCTTTCATGCCCTATAGAAAAATTTCTCATCCAAAAACTGTTAAGTCAAAGCCTATCTGCTGTCGGAAATTCAGTGAGGAAACGCCTCGCCTGCGATTCAGTGAGGAAACGCCTGCGATTCAGTGAGGAAACGCCTGCGGTTCAGTGAGGAAACGCCTCGCCTGCGGTTCAGTGAGGAAACGCCTGCGATTGAGTGAGGAAACGCCTGCGGTTCAGTGAGGAAACGCCTCGCCTGCGGTTCAGTGAGGAAACGCCTGCGATTCAGTGAGGAAACGCCTGCGATTCAGTGAGGAAACGCCTGCGATTCAGTGAGGAAACGCCTGCGATTCAGTGAGGAAACGCCTGCGATTCAGTGAGGAAACGCCTGCGATTCAGTGAGGAAACGCCTGCGATTCAGTAAGGAACGCCTTCGATTCAGTGAGGGAACGCCTGCAATTCAGTGAGGAAACGCCTGCGATTCATTGAGGAAACGCCTGCGATTCATTGAGGAAACGCCTTCGATTCATTGAAGTTACCATTTGCCTCACAAATGTCATTTATATATTGCGCTTGGGACAACAACTTTCCTTTTTTTTCATGAGTGATCGCCGACGACAATACTTCCTACACATTTTCGCAATATGTACTCCCCCTTCAGTCATACCAGGCCCAGGAAATTAAATTCACTCTTCGACCCGATGTCTAGGCTATTGTCATGTTTAACAAAAAAATTAGGCGATCCTATGGGCGAGTATTACAACACTTAAGTAATGATTGCCCTTAAGGTATCAAGTTGGATTAACTCAATAGTCCAATTATCTGCGTTCTGAGCTATATAAGTACCAGGTTTTTCCACAAAAGATATTTAAATCAAATCAAATGTATTGCCTGCTTAATTTTCAATGTCCGATTACTCATAGAAGCCGTCATTATATTTATCTAAGATTTCTTAATTGCTAATATTTTTGTGACACTCGAATGATAATCTTAGTTAACTACGAAAAAAGAAAGACCCGTAGAAGCGAAAAGAGATGAAAAGTACGAGTGTATTTTACGAAATGTACGGGTCATAGAATTAACATTCGTCTGATAAATAGTACATTTCAATATACACGCAAAATGTGCAACATAACACTAGGGAACGTTTTGTCAGTAGTACTACTGACAAAACTAATGTATGTACACCATGTATACATATAAACACTGCACTTGACGAGCTAAATAAAACATGCGAAACAAAAAAAAAATTATGACGATGGTCTATGCGCATGGGTTTCCGTAGTGTAGTGGTTATCACGTGTGCTTCACACGCACAAGGTCCCCGGTTCGAACCCGGGCGGAAACATTAGAAATTTTTTTTTTCTAATTTCTTCTCACTTTTTTCTGCACATTTGACATGACATTAGCAACTTTTTTTTACGAAATAGTGACCCAACAAATGTGTATTTTTTCAAATTTTCATTCAAATTTCAAATTCATTTCATGAAAAGAGATATTGATAGAATTGTTTTCACTTCAAATTTGTTGACGGGAAAGTGATAACAACTAAACAATAAAAACCTGTACGTTTGCGAAGTCAAAAGAGAACTACTTGAGCAGCGCGTACTTTTAGTATGAATAAATGAATAACTTAAAATCAACTTTGGAGTCCAAAAAGCTGTCGTACATTCTCCGAACAAATCATTTCGCCTGCTTGTATGTACGATGACTTATTGAAATCCCCTGTATTTCAACGATAAGTTTCGGAATATAAATAGCGCATTAAGAGAAACGATGTTTATCTGCGAAAATATTAAAGAAAATTCAATTTGACGAACAGAAATTTTGTGTGTGAATTCGTTGAATTTCATTTTGCTCTTTGGATTTACACTTTGTAAGTAATACAAAACGTATAGCTGCAGTACGCTAGGGGTCGTCGGTTCTGATCTAATTTGTTCGATTCATATGTTGACAAGGAACAAAAAAAATTGTAAAAATGGTTGCGGTCGACAACCGATTTCATTTTCCATGGGGAAACATCGTGCCCAAAAACTGAAGAGTCATACGTCACACGTCAAGTTGGATTAGTTGATGGAAAACATAATGAGTTGAGTCGGAATTGGCTGGCCAAAATCTTAATCGACAAAATAACGAGGAAACAGACGTCTATTTAAAAAAAAAAAATTAGAAGATGAAGTGAAGAGTCCCATGTGTTGCGACATTAGGTTTTGAATCACTACAATCGCAATCGTTTACATATACAATCAAAGCATGTGATTTTTACCCAGAAAACAATGAATTTTGCTCACTAAGTGACTTTTTCTAGTAGTCCAGGGATAAAATTTTGGATAAAAATGCTCAGCCTGGTCAGCTTCGAAACCAGATAAAGATCGTAGAGATAAGATGGAGCAAGTGTATCGCCTACGGTAGAATCCCATAATAGTGCTTTTCCAGGCAGCCAGGGGATTATGGTGCCACCATGTGGATTTTTGCCATCTAGTCGACAAATACCTGGAGGTACCAGGTTGTATTGGATATTTTCCTGACGAATAACGAAAGACCGTCCACATTTGTTTTAACATTCTCATTAATTGTTAGAACAGTTCCTCAATGCCTTGAAGCGATTGAAGTTGAAAATGTTGAACTTGGCTCAGGTGAGAGCAATAAACATTGTTTAACGATTCAAATCATTTCCAATGAATCTATGAACATCAAAACTAAATTCAAACCTTTCGTCGCTTTAGGTAGAAAGTACGTATATTATTTGAACATCATCATTAAATAATAAATGCTTTCGATTGAATTTAAAGTATTTCTGCGTTATACTCTGAGAGCTTTCAAAGTGCTTGTTTTCTGTAAAATCCCACAGATGGCGTTACTTGTTCATTTTGTTATAATTCGCTAAGAACAATTTTACCGTAATTTTGTATATCATCACATCAAATCAAGGGACATTTGTTCTTGCTTCGGCAGAACATATACTAAAATTGGAACGATACAGAGAAGATTAGCATGGCCCCTGCGCAAGGATGACACGCAAAATCGTGAAGCGTTCCACATTTTTTGATATTTTCATAATTTGAAAATGAATTTATTTGTGTGGATTTTTCCACTTTTTCTTTTTAAGTTTCTTTATGATAGAATTTATAGCTACGTGCCGTTACTTAGGTTTTTTTTGTGTGAAAAGGAAATAAGATTTTCACGTTCGAATTATATTTTTTCCCGACTACTTTTCCATAGAAGGTTTCTGTGATTCACCGAATGATTTGAAGGTCGTGTTTAACCGAATGATTTGGTGGTCTAACAGAAATTTGCTTTTTTCCAAATATTGAATTGAATCGACAAACCTCCTCTTTGGCTTTTCATTTAGAATTTCAATGGATAATGTTCCGTCTCTTCCACTCACAAAACCCTCTGAATTCTTCTAAGATTACATTGGTTGGTAAAGTATCGGCAGAAAAAGCGTTTTCTAAATTCTTTAACTCATAGACACCTCAGCTACGGTGAAAAAGCGTCCATTGGATTGTTGTCCGGTGGATGATATTATATTCCTTTGGACGATAAATATTATCACCACATTATCTTCCGGCGGACGATATTATCGTAACACTGGACGATATTGTTGTACCAGCGGAGGGTCATAATCCACCGGAGGAAATGTCATCCACGGAGGAAATGTTATCTACGGAGGAAATGTCATCCACCGGAGGATAATATCATTCAATGGGCACAGTGAGGCTTCAATTTCAGCGTTGCTCGATGATGAGGGTATGCAACGTCCTAGGTTAATTTGCGTAGGTCTTAGAGGCGGCAGGATTATTTATTTTCAAATGGAAGTACGCGAATTCGAACTCTACGAATCGGTCCAATCAAAGGCTGGGTTACTGACTCATCAATCCATTTCCCCGATGATTCATCACATGATCACATCGGATTTGATAGATGTTCATTCCGGAATTGGTCAAGGCTCCGTTTTAGCTACTCTATTTTCATTTGTTTTCTTCAATGATTCCGATTGTGCCACTCATCCTACTAAAGACATCGATTTCGCTGACGATAAAAAAATTGTACATAACAACATCTCATCATTTGACGATACGATATCAATGCAAAACTCAATAAACAAGTTCATAAAATGGTGCTCTGACAATAACTTTGTATTGAATGCTGACAAATGCAAAGTGATATCTTTATCCCGGAAGCGACTACCAGTCTTCTAAGTCTTCTAAGTTCCTCCGCAATATTGTTCTGAACGATGGCTCCATGATTCGGATATCTGGTAACAACTGTAATTATTCACAATTCTCACCGTTCAACTGTAGCTCAAGTAGATCCAACGCTGCCATCTATCGAATTTAGGAGTAAAATTCACTATAGTTCGACAATAAAATTATATGTGCGTCTTATATTTTGAGATCTCGTGACTGTGTGAAGAAGGGCAACAATGGAATCTCCCATATATGGAAGATGATTTCAGTCCCGACCAATAGGCGATGATGTTAGACCCGACCCGACCAATCAGCTACTCTGTTTACTTCCTCAGCTCTCACACATTTCATGTTGAAAGGACCAAAACTCTTAATGGGTTGTAGCAGGGCCTATTTTCAGGCATTTAATTTACGAAAATTCCTAAAAATTTCGAAAAATTACCGAAAATTCCAAAAAATTAATTTCGGAAATTCTAGAAAAGTAGGCCCTGGGTCAAATGGTGTGTTATGCGCAATATAGTACTCCTTTATGTACCTTAGCCTCTATCCACCGACTCCTACATCCTATCCTAACAGTGGTGACACCTGTTATCAGAGCCTATTATTTGGGAATTTTTCTATACTTTTTTAGGAATTTTTGGGAAATTTTGATTTCAATCCCTCACAACGCTCATAACCGGTGGAAAACAATGCCATTGTGTTACATTATCCGATACGCAAAACATTTGTTCTACCCCTTTCTTGTTTAGCGCTATGAGGGCCTTTACGAGGGTAGCCCTAGTGCATATCTCAGCCATAACACTTCGCAGAAAATACAAGTTAGTGCCAAAATGAACGTATTGGAGCCTAATAAAGATTGAAATTTAAAAATAAAAATTTTCAACTTGTCTGGAAAGAGTTTACTAAAGTTTACTATTAAATTATTATTTGGAAGTTTTTTATATTTTTTTGGGAAATTTTGGGAATTTTTGGGAAATTTAGGAAATTTTTGGGAAATTTTGGGAAAGTTTAGTGAATTTTGGTCATTTGTTCCCAAATAATAGGCTCTGCCTTTTATAGTGAGCAACCCACATGAACGATCAGGTAACCGACGCTGGTGTATTAGTGTGGGTCATTTAGCAGAAGGATGAGGGGGGCTGTCTTCGGGTAGTATCTTAACGCTACGTATAGAGAGGGTCGAAGACAGCTAGACGCTATCAAGATGGGATGGCGACTCAGCGTGGTGGCGGATGATCTCAACAGCAGCTAGCACAGTCCTAGTCAGATGGACTACCATCACTCAACAACCCTCAGTGGAGAGCGTGATGTTTTAATTCCAAAAACCGCCGAAAGAGGAAAGAGCTAGATGAGGCCTACGTTCAGAAGTGTATATACATGGGCTAAGAAAGACAAGCCTCAGCGGAACAAAAATACGACGTAGCAATTATTGCAGAACCGTACCAAATTGATAGAAATAACGTAAATGGGCTACTGACAGAGCCGGAATTGCCGCAATATTGACGACGGGCAAGTATCCCACAAGAAGTTGTATCAGACACCCACGAAGGATTCGTGATAGCGAAAATTGACGGAGTGTATATTGCCAACTGCTGTGCACCACCAAGATGGACGATTGTGCAGTTTGAACGAATGCTAGACTTACTCACAGGAGAACTAACGGGACTAAACCCAGTTAACATTGGAGGTGACTTTAACGCATGGGCAGTTGAGTGGGGCAGTAGATTCACAAATGATGGAGGCTTCAGTCTACAAGAAGCGCTAGCTAGATTAAATGTGGTTCTGGCAAACGTGGGAAACGCAACTGCATTCCGCAGGAACGGGCGAGAGTCGATTATTGACGTAACATTCTGCAGTTCAGTACTAGTACCAAGTCTGAACTGGAGAGTGGACGAAAGTTACACACACAGCGATCACCAGACATTGAGGTACACTGTCAAAAAGAGTACGGAGGCCACAAGACAGATGACTCATAGAAGAGAGCGAAGGTGGAGGACGGGAAATTTCGATCAAGAAGTTTTCAAAGAATATCTCCAATCAAAAGACGACCAAGCAGAAGAATTGACGAAAGAAATGGTGAATGCATGCGACGCGAAGGATGGAATGAAGGAGGAATGAACGAAAACCGCCATTTTGGTGGAATCACGAAATAAGACTCTTGCGAGTGACGTGCTTTAAGACAAGAAGGAGAATGCAAAGAGCCAGAAACGAGAGCGTCGGAACGGTGAGATGCGAGGAACATCGTAATGCAAAATTAGCCCTAAAGCGAGCAATCCGGGCGAATAAGAGGGATGGTTGGAAGAAACTGTGCCAGGAGGCAGACGCGAATCCTTGGGGCAAAGTGTTCAGAATAGTAATGATGAAAGAAAAGAGCCCGGAGAGGCTAGGTGCCATAGTGAGAGAGATCTTCCCACAACACGAACAGATCACTTGACCGCAAACTCCTTATGACGATGAAGCGGAAGACAGACATAAACAGTCGGTCACTGCAGAAGAAATCCAGATGGCTGCTCAAAAAGTTAAAGAATAACAAGACACCAGGACCAGATGGAATCCCCAATGTGGCTCTGAAGACAGCAGCATGCGTGAAGCCTAACATGCTCAGATGACAAAGATTTTCTTTTGCTCAGCAGCTCTTTGCAATTACGGAGCCGTAAAATTTGATTTCTTTTTTTCTTAAAAACATTTTCATTTCACAGTTTTTTGGTTTATTTGCTGTATAAATTTTTTATCATTATAAATGCTGTTCACACAAGTTTTCCACTTTAATAATACTTTAAATCACTAATTAAAATATACAACCGAAACTTAAATACCATTTTTTTATTGGTTTTGGTTAAAATGATGTTTTTTTTTTCAATTGTGTCATAACAAAGTTTATTTTTTGGTAAAATTCTTATATGTAAATAATAAAGTTTTAAATTGCAGAAAATGTTACGCGTATTGCAATCTATGAACATGAACATGCAACATCGTTCGCAGTCTTACTTTGGTTCAATGTTGATTTGTAGTCTTAAAAATGTGTACGGAAAACATAAAGCTCATAAAAATAATATAAAAAATTGATTTCCATTCATAAGAAAGGGAACTCCTCAAAAAAGGCTTAGAGATTCTGCCACGCGATACTCAGAACTTTTCACAAAAAAATAATTTGCGATGTTTTCTCAGAAGAGAATACTGCGATAATAGCAAATTAATTAAAATTACAGCTCCTCACACAGTAGGATGATATTTAAGAAAAGAATAAATGAATCAGAACTCTAAAAGGTTAATTGTGAAGATCCGAAGTTGCTCTGAAGTAACATCGCATTCGAATTTAGAATGCGATGTTTTTTTTAAAGCAACTTTGGCCTTTCACACTTTAAGTTTTTGAATTGTGATTCATCTATTTTTATCATCCTCCAACAATGCATGAGCTGCAATTTTAAATATTTTGCTGTTATCGGAATATTCTCTTCTGGGAAAACATCGCAAACGATGCAGTTCACTTTGTCCGACGTGGTTTTTAAAAGTTAAAAAAATACATTACATCGCGAGCTGCCGGTCATTTATTAAGATAGGCAAAGCTTCCTCCTGCGTAAAAAATAACCCAGTGGATCGGGTCAAAAACTGTTGATTTGATCAATTTGAACAAATTACACATGAAAACTTGACGTTTCAGATTTCCCTTTTGATCCTCTGTTCCAAATCCCGTTCAGGATGTTGGTTAGAAGCCTGTGAAGTTCGGCAGACCCTATCTTAGGTGCGTTCCTAGGCTTGATTGCACAACCCCTCAGAGTCCTGAGCCTCAGAAGAGAGAACTTTGAGCATTCACATTTGATGTGGACATGAGTCTCCTCTCCTTAACCATATAGAATAATTCAGGACACAAACTCACTACCCTCAACGCCAGATTGTCATGAAAACGAAGGAACTTTTTAGGCCTTGAATTCCTTAACTACCTTCTAGGTAGTGACAGGCGATATGATAGCTCTCATCATCGATTCGATGTCACAACGTATGGTAGCTCTTGAGCTAGCGTCTCAAGACAAAAAATGAGGCATTCTATCCTCGTAATTGTCTCCAAAAAAGTAGAGATTGAATTTCCGAGGAGGAAATGCGTAGATAAGTCTGCGTACCTGACGCACGGTTTAATTGAGTGAGGAATTGTGATGTGAACAATTAGCGTGAGCAGGAACTTTAGTGTTTCCTGCTCGTACAGCTCGGCACTAGTTCTCGAAGTACTCTCGGATAGTGCGGATAGATCGTATTTTCCATCACCAACTCATGTTCGACTGAGCCGTGAAAGCAACAACCAAACCTAGGAAACGGAAAAGGAACTTTTAAAAGTCAGTACTGACATCTACCGACGGCGCGGTCGAAAAAAGATTTTCTTCGACGAAAAGCATAGGGTCTTGAACCCTAAGTTCGGCGCAATCGGAATTGTTAAGAAGCTGACTGCTCCGAACTTTGATGATCCCGAAAGGTTTTAACAAATCAACTCTATAAGTCTTGTCATAACTTCAACAAAAATTAATTCTACGTTAAATGAGATCGTAAAAGCAGTTCTTGAAAAAAGAAACAAAAATGGTAAGACATCACCATTGCCAAAGTTGGTGACAGCATTTCAAACGTGCAAGGAAATTTTGAATGTTCCTTTGTTTGGAAATATTGAACGACGTAAAAGGTGGAAGACGAATAAATTATTTATCGATCGGCACTTCTCCAGATGATATTTGGACGAGACCACCCGTTGCTTTATCCATTCCTTGTCAAGCGATCAAATGAAAGTTTTTCAAAGTGCAGGCGCCTAACATTTAACCTTAAAACTCCGATACGGAGAACATTAAAAGACACAACACATAAAAAGAAGCGGACTTCCGGTTCGTTGGTACGTAGAATTATAAATGCTGCCACCAAGTGCTTTGGGCATCTAAAATGTTCTACACCGTCGGTGGTGTCTCAATTAGTTTGCCGGCATTTTATGTGAAAAATCGTTGCTGTTCGTTCTACTCTTTGAATACGAACCCATCGCATTCTCACTCAAAACACTGGAAACACTTCCGGCAGCTGATATCTTTTTCATACCGCCGAGACTACCACTGTCCGGGTCACCTACAGATCCGACGGACTTTTTACGGTGCTGGTGTTGGTGGTGATGTTGATGGTCATCGTTTAACTTATGCCGGCTGTGATGATGATGGTTCTTTGGATCTTTCGGTGGTTTCATCATCGGTCGACTGCGATCACTGCCGCCACGTGAACAACCTGTCGTCTCGTTCCATTCGCTGCCCGAACTCTTTCGATGTTGATTTAGCTGCTCTTCCGACGAATGATTGTGATTGCTAAGCGACAAACTGTTATTGCTTGTGCTGGATCGTGATTTGGCAACGACGCTACTGGACGGAGGCGTATTGGCGCAGAATTGTCCTCTAGTGTTAGTGTTAGTGTGATTCGTAAAATTTGCACCATCACGATCCAGTGAATGATGGTGATGATGGTGATGCGAATGAGAATGGGAATGGCCGTGGCCACGATCTAGCGAATGGTTTGCGCCGAATGATTTGTCAACATCCTTTGATGTTGTGCCCGTCGCTGCGTCCATATCACGTTCA
>WJQU01002936.1:0-25000 GCA_029228625.1 Pseudolycoriella hygida
CGAAAAGTGTGAACTGTCAAATTTGCGATGTTTTTTTAGAACAGAATCCTGCGTAAATAACAAATTATTCAAAGTTATAGCTCTTGTACGGTAATAGGCTGACCCTTATGCAAATAACAGATGAATCAGAATTCAAAAAGTTCAAATATGAAGGTACAGACATTGGCTCCGAAATAACATCGCAAATGAACTTGGAATGCGGTGATTTTTCAGAGCAACTTTCGACCTTTATTTTCAAGCTTTTCGAATTCTGGTTAATTTATAATTCGTGTCACAGTCATCCTCTCACAGCATATGAGCTAAAATTTTGAAGAATTTGTGATTTGCGCAATTTTGACAGTTCATATTTTTGCGACGTACTCTTAAAACGTCATTTTGACAGCTGAAATATACCGTCTTTTGACCCCAACCGATTCCTATGTCAAATCAAAATTACTTTCTTTCAGTAATATCACATTACAACACAAGAGGCATTACTGTCAATGTCGAGGCATATTTGTTTACCGAGACTAGTTAAACGACATATCCCTTCTGTTGTTAGATCACTTATAGAAATCGTCATAACTTCGGGCGACAAAATCCCGCTGAGCAGAAATCCAGATGAACAGAATTCCATTTTAACAAAATGTGTCCAATTTCTTCATCTCTTTGCTATTAGAATTTTTGTTTGTCTGGAATTTTGTTCATCCGGATTATGTCGTCCGGATTAAAATAATCCGTAGTTATGATGGGAGCCATAGAATTCGACTTGCCATTCATTCGCTTTTCTTTTTACTCTAACTTTGTTGGTATGTGATATTACAGTAGACTCGACTAAATACTCAGTACTTTATTCGGCCCTAAAGCCCTATATAATCCTAACCGTTACAATACAATCCAATACAATGTGTGTGAAGTTAAAGGACTTTGCCCTTGCGCACCTTGGGGTCAGAGTCCCCCAACCTCGCTAGATTTAAACGTTAAAGGACGACGAAACCATATTTTTGGCGGGTGATATGGAGAAAGGGTTGTACAATATCATAACATTTAATCTCTCACCAAAAGCTATTGGTGATGATGTTTGTGCAAGCAATCGCACACTTTTGCGAACTCTCTTCGCGATCTAATAAAATTTCAATGTGTCCCGATGTCCATAAATCAATCTACTTGATTAACGTTCAATGTTTAAAATGTTTAAAGCTTCACTTCCTGTTGAGTCAATGATTCCTGTCGGCTGTCAGCTGGTGCGTGATCCATCAACGGGGCAAGTTTTATTATTACCAACACCAACTTCTTTGGGTAAGTAAATTCATGCAATTTTTTTGTGTTCTCAAATAAATGTTTGTGTGTTTTGTCATTCCTTTGAATATTTCTCACGACCGGTTCTCCTTACGTTTACGTTTGGCTTGCAATCTACAATAATTTATTCCATTCAATAGCCACTCAAAAGCTGTTTTTGCACACATATACATAACTTCATACTTTCACAATTGACACGTTTAGTGGAAAATTCTGTATTCGCGATTTTCCATGAAAAGTACGACATCTATTGTTCTCGCTGCGTCGATATCATGAACTAAAGATAGTCAGCTCCAAATGTCAAATGTATAGAATGTGCTGCCATCTATTTCATTAAGAATCGCGAATAGGATTTTTCTTTAATGTATAGCATGAAATTAACGTTCCTAGGCACACACAGGCTTCATAATATGGGTAGCTGTGAATTTGGTGCCGCAACGAATCGTACATAGAAGAATGACAAATATGACTTCACCCATATTAGACGAATTCTGTGTACAACTATCTGAGTCTAGCTTTGGGCGGAGATATAATTAGCACCAGAAAAAACTCTAATGATAAAATGCTAGCTACCGTTAGGCGTAGTGTTGGTAAAACACATTGTTGTGGCGAACCGGCATTCTAAGCCTCAGTAGTTTCCGCACCTAGTACATCATAGATGGCACTAGTTTTGTGGGTAATTTTCCACTGACACAGTAAAAAACTTCCGTAACGAAAGGACCTCTAAGAAGAATCCATATGAGCGAGAGCTCACAAATATTGCGGAACTAGTAAAATGATCTTTAAAATATATCGTTATGAAGTGCATAAGCCGAAAATCACACAATTTTTCGTCCATTGACGTGCTATTAATTTCGTCATTTCGTATAATTTGAGATAAGCCGACGCCGCCCTAAAAGTGTGAATTCAGGCTTTTAGTGCGACGTCGGCTTATGTCAAAGTATACCATATTTCATGATGAATTTCATCATATGTCAATCGATAAAATATGATGCGATTGTCGACTTATGCACTTCATCATCGTATACTTTGACTAAAGCCGACATCACACTAAACGCGTAGATTGTTTTAAAATTTGCAAAAGTGTAATTTACACTTTTTAGGAAGCTATCGACGCTGTCAAAATATCACACGGAGGTAATTTCTGATATTTTATTTCCTCTTTAAGTATTATTGGTTAACATTTTCGTGATTTTTTTAGAATTTTTTTAAATTTTTCAATGTTTTTGGCTCAGCGGACAAGTAGCCTGAATAAGCCTCGCACATTCGACCTTTCGATTTATCAGTTTTTGACGACATAATGTTGGTCTGTTGCTTCCAAGAACCTGTATAACGTGACAGGTCCAAGTTTGATAGCTTCAGATTGTCTCACAACGAAATCCCCAAGAATCTTGCGTCTAGTTTGGAGAAATTCAGGGTACGTGTATGCCTGTATGTAAACCTTTGGGTTTCCGACAGCCGTACCTATTCAGGTGCCGGTTTGGCACACAGTGTCCAGTGGTCGCCCCTAACTACCCTCCTAATACGACGTCGGTCCATTTTTAGCAGGTCATTGACCCATTTCGCGTGCGGCCCGGAAAGTAGAGCTTTGTATGTGTGCCTCTTCCATACCATTTCCAGCGTTCCGCACGTTCCCGTCGCATCCAGTCTTTTAATACATCCTCACATACTGCCTGCGGTATTGGTAGACGTGGTTCCACGATGCTTTTCGTGGCAGTAGATCCTACCCTAGCAAGCTCATCTGAACTTTCGTTTCCCTCTACGCCAGAGTGTTCAGGTACCCAAACCTAAGTGATCCCATTACTCAGTCCCATATGGTTTAGATAAGCTTTTTCCTCTTTAACTTGGAGGAGGTTGAAGTATGTCCACTAATCATCTCCTTACTGTCCGAACAGATAAAGACCTCCCTTCCCTGAGTCCCCATTGGCAGTGATTCTCGAGCTCCTATGAGTGCTGCGTAGACCTCTGCCTGGAGGACGCTGGAAGTTTTACATTCGACCGTAAACACTTCCGCGTCCATCTTGAACAAGTTATGTCCCAACTTTTTGCTCTCCTAAACATCTCTTCTCAGCAGGAATCGAAACTTAAATTGTTAATCCGTTCCATCAATTAATATGCTTATCTGTTATCCAGAACCTTTTCAACAAGCTGTTGTTTGGCCATCGTATTCACAACAACTGCAAACCCCTCATCTGTTAATGCCGCCAATGGCTCCACTTACTCAGCAAATGCAACCGCCACCGCTTACACCAATCCAATTGTTGGGCACGGATTACTTAAGCGGCGCTACATTACATCAGGTAACGAATGGTGTATGTCGATAGGATGACGTTGATTTTTGAGCAATTATTTTCGCAGCATACGCAAACACACAGCACCAGATTGGTGGCTTTAACTTCTGACAATAAAAGAAAGTCTTGCCAATCCAGTCAACTTCCTCTGCCGGCAACGCTAATCAAAATCGAAGATTGTAGTAGTGCAACCACGGGTAACACGTCAACATCTTCCCATCATCAGCAGTCGCACTTGTTCGATCCATGCAAATCAACAACAATGCAAACCATTGCAACAGCAGTACAGACTAGTAACATGACACCCGAATTGGAAATGCATCATCAGATGTATTACCAGTCAGAAGGGAATTTGATTCAAATAGCTCCACATAATGAACCCTGTCGAAATATGATGGACGCCATCGAGGCACGTTCATTATCGCCGTTATCAGATCGAAGAGACATGAGTCCTACTAATGAAAATTTGGACAATTCTACTCTCTCCCTACCAGAAGGTTAGTTGGTTTGTTGGATGAATTGGATGTAGTTTTAGTTGGCGCCAACTGAAATTCGACTCATGAAACACGTAAAGCCTAAGTCGTTAAGTCTTCACTTACTTCCTCTAATTTTAGTTGCTTGGTTCACACGTAGACTGTAACCAAACTTCGATATTATGTCAAATTTCAGTCGGCTACGCTAAAAGAAGTGTTACTAGGTGCAAGAGATTTAAGGCTCATTCTACGTTCCCAGGTCAGATTGCCGAGAATTTTTATGTTTCGAACAATCAGATTCTCAGAATTATGACCTGAGAACTTAGAATGAGCCTTATACTTACGGATTTATTTCTAATTGCAGTACAAGATGCAAATATTCAAACTGACACACCAGTTATGAGTGAAGACGATAATACAACAGGGGATGATGACTGCACATTCCCATCGAACACTAGTCCTACGAACGATTCATCGGCAATTACAACATCCGCATCGTCCAGCGATATGTGCCATAATGTGTCCAGTCTGTCCGAAATTAATTCATCAAACTCACTCAATCATCAAAACGCTGACAACACCAAAACTCACGATTCCAGTTTCGATAGCAATACCACCGTCACATCTTCCATAACTTTCGAAGAAATTCCTGTGCCTCAACCGGAAACCATTCTTTTATCGTCATACGAATCTTCAGAATCCATTGATACGGATCAGCAGCAATCCTACACTTTCACGCAAAAAAATCATGCGCCTGATTTGAGTGGCCTGGAATTGTTGTCCAATAGCATCGAAGCGTTTGAAAAGAAAACGTTCATTAAGCAAGAACCGATAGAAAAGGCTGAACTAATGTACAGCATGGACACATCTGTTACTCAAACGGAACCCATTGATTGTTCTATGCATCCCAAGGAATACGTTTCGGAACCGTTGGGTGGATTAGATTTATTGTGTGTTCTTGCTGAACAAAGATTCCAAGAAGAAGTTGGCCAAAGAAGTCGAAAACGTTCTTTGTCCACCGACGGATCGGATTCGAAAAGACAAAAGAAACTTCACAAAGATAAACAGTCGTCGAAGAAGTCCAACAAGAAATCCAAACAACTCAAAGAGCGACGAGAGAGTCGTAGCAAGCGCCAAGAAACTGACGAGGATGACGACGATTCTGTGGAGAAAAATTTAAACGAGACGTTCAACAGAGTCAAAGCATCTTATCAGCGACAATGTTCCTGCAAAAGGACGACGAGTGATGGTGAGGGTTGCTGCTATGAGAAATGCAATTTTCCAACACCGGAAGAGGTGTACAGTGCCATGCATACAGACATGAAACAAAAACTAACCGCCATCGCAAAAGAATTCCAAGAAAAGAAACGGAAATTGAACGAAATAAAAAATTTGGACAAAATGAACCATTCCAGAGAATCAACACCCTCATCATCGTCCAAGTCATTCTCATTCGACAGCGAACATTCAACGAAATCGGAATTGATCTCACCGAATATCAGCTCATCGTCGCAGTCGGAAACATTTCAAGCAGATTCGTCGAAAATGCAGCCCGACACCGAATCGATGCGATTCGACGAGGCTGATACTTCATCATCGGCATACAAACAAAGAAAAATCGACACGAATTTGGTTGATTCATCGTCTCTGAACACAATGAAATCGAAAAGTTTAGTGGGTTACATTTTTGCCACAAAGAAGCGACTCAATGATTCCAAAACGGATAACAGCTCATCGATGACAGATGAAACCAGTCAATCGGACATGAATTCTATTAAACAGGAAGTTGCCGGCGATGAAGAATTGTCACAGGAAGCGCTATTTGGACCACCGAAAAGGGAGTCTAAACATCAATCGAAGCATAAAAAATCGAAGTCTAAAGATCGTAAGCACAGACGATCGTCAGAATCGAAAAGTAAGAAGAGGAAAATCGATGCGAGATGCAATTTGACCGAAGAGCAATTGGATAATTTATCAACAACGGCGAGAGTGTTGACGGCTTTGGGTGGATTATTTTACGCTGGCTGTTTGGGTGCAGTTCAACCGAAAAATGTTTATTCCATTATATTGGATGGAGAACGAGGAAATAAACCTCGCTTCTTGACGAGAGAAGAAATCCTCAGAGATGCGGTGGTAAGTCACATTTATTATTCGTTGGGGAAAATGTTATCGTAGTATGGTGTGGGATTATTATGCCTTTATGGTATTGAAAGTTGGGTGGACTGCGGATACCTTGTGCATGACCAGGAGATTTCTGATAGGAGGGTTCTTAGGGTTCAAAGGTAAATCGGAGGGAACAATGGGACAATCATATCAGGAATAACGACATCAGGGAAAATTTAGGGGTTATGGCAGTGGAAGGGTCTGCGATGGTACGGATACGTTCAGATGGGTAATGGCAAGCTCCCAAAGAGGATATTGAATGTACAGGCCCTGGGTGTGCCAAGGAGAAGGTTTATCGATCAGATTTAGAAGTTAAGGGACTTTCACTGGACGAACAAGCCATCTCCTATGCACATGAGAGGGTATGGAGAAGGGTACTCCATGATCACCCCTCGCACCAGAAGGTATAAACGGTCTATTAAGTTTGATGATTCATCTAAGGATCGGAGTGGGTCGACCCACAATTTTAGCGGGGCGACCCACAGCGGACCCACAGTTTTAGAACGCACACAAAAACGATTTCTGTAACTTCTACAACTGTGGGTCAGGTGTGGGTCGACTCGTTGAAATTGTGGGTCAACCCACACTTGACCCACAATTTTAGCGTGTCGACCCACACCTGACCCACAGTTTTTGAACGCACAGAAAAACGATTTCTGTGACTTCTGAAACTGTGGGTCAGGTGTAGGTTGACCCGCTAAAATTGTGGGTCAAGTGTGGGTCGACCCACTCCGATCCTTAATTGATGATTATGATGATCACAGTAGCATGTCTTCCCTTTTCCTTACGTCAATTGTAAACTATGAAGTTTCTTCAGTGAACAGAAGCGAGATAGGAGGATATTTGTTGGATGGTCCCCTATAATTATTATTTTTGTCCTGTCCATCTGAGATATTAACCCCATCCTAGTTGGCCCCCCTATTTCTATTGCCTACCTACGTTGGATTCCATTAGCTTCGACTTTGCTTCGAACAATGGGCTACCAATCACATCCCTAAATATTCTCATTTTTCAAATCGTTAGCTTCATGAAGTCGCTCCACGCAGTGCAGATGAAGTTCCGCCAGGTACTAGACTATGTGCATATTGGAGTGAAAAATATCGGTGTCTGTATCCGGGAACGGCAGCTCATCCAAGCAGTGACGACTATGAATTCGATCCAAAATTCGTAACGGTTGAGTTTGACGACGGGGATAGTGGTCGTATTCCCATCGAACACGTAAGGTTCTTGAAATCGGATTATCCCATTGTCGGTAAGGAAAAATTTCGACTAAAAAAGTTGTTTCTTTTTTGATTTGTGGTGAATTTTTAAGATTACGATCCAAATCCTCTAGCGACGTTGGGCAAGCGGAAACAACGATCGAGTCAATCGGAAACTCATGTAACATCGGAGAGCATTAATGAACCAACTACCAGTACAAATTGTTTTAGTATTTTTAAGGATAAAATAAAAAATGAAGACAAAGAAGCTCAAAAGTGAGTGGAACGTTTTTGTTTAAATTAAAGTAAAACCAAATATTGTGACTGGGCCATTTTCAGGGAACGTCGACGGCTTAAGAAAATTCGAAAAGACAAGAACAAATCAGGCAGCAACGATGATAAAAAGCATAAACACAAACACAAGCACAAGAAACGAAGGAAGCATAAGAAACATTATCATCGAGACGCCGAGTCACCCGTAGAAGTTAAAAGTGAAATTAGGGATGAGGAAACCCCACCACAAGATGACAGTGTTTCGCAGACGGACGACTCAAATGAAAGAAACGATGAGGTTTTTTCGGCTGAAATCAAAGAAGAAACAATGACTGAAGAAGAGGCTACTTCATCGATAACAGAAAGTTCTGGTTCCAACTATGTAATAAATGAGAATTTTCATAAATTTTGAATATTTTTGTAATGTTTTTTTTTTTGTATTAGAAACCTGCCAAAAAGAAGGAGCGACAAAATTCGGCAGAAAATCACAGCAAGATCGCAGCGTTTTTGCCCGCTAGGCAGTTATGGGCCTGGTCTGGTAAAGGTATCAAGCGGTCAGGACCCAAAGGTCGTGGAAGGAAGCAGTTTTATCGAACCATACAAAGAGGAAAGGAAACTATAAGTGTACGACGACCAACAAAAGTTGAACAATTTTCATCGAAATTTAACGAAAATAAAATTTATTCCTAAGGTTGGTGATAGTGCGGTATTTTTATCAACTGGCCGCCCTGATCGGCCATACATCGGTCGTATTGAGTGTATGTGGGAAACGACAAACAGCAATCGTATCGTTCGTGTGAAGTGGTACTACCATCCTGAAGAGGCAACGGGCTGTCCAACATTGGTTTACCCGGTAAGTCTTCTCCAATGGCTATGGGTAAAGTGCGTCACATGAAAATATTCTCCTTCTCCAAAAATTTTGTCTGTCTGTCTAGTCGGTCTATTTTTCATACCGATTCTCAAAATATTTTTTTCCCTGAAAGCCCAATAAATTCTTGTGTCCGTTAACAATGTAAACGTTGTTCACACGTTAACCAACTGTGGCACAGAATACGACAAATTTGTAAACAATTAGAGATAGTGACTCGACATTCCTCTAATTCCCTGAAATTTTTAATGTAAAAAGTAATTGTGGAATTTTGAACCGCAGAGGTAGGATCTTTGAATCCGTACGAAGTACAAAGGTCCTATACATTTACTACAAGACTTTTTAATGTTACATGGGGCAGATCGAGGCAGGAGAGATGTGGATGCATTTAATATCGTATAGAGATGACGAATCAACGGAAAAATATGTCCGTTTGTCCGTCCCGTCATTTTTTTCTAAACGACTGCACCAATCACCCTAAACTTTTTTTCGCTGGAAGGTACAATGATTCAAGTTGGTTTCAAATGAAAGCGTTTGATCTCATAAAACTGAAAAAATTCCTTTTTGTGGAAATGGAATGGACGAAATTGAGTTTCCTGGCCATATAAGAAAGCAAATGATTTTTCGCCTATATTTGCTCAAGCATGCGATATAAAGATTTACTGTAGAAGACAAAGTTGCAGGGAATAAAATTTTAGAGAAAACTTGTTTCAGAGTTTTTCGTAAAAATGCTCCAATCCGGGGATATGAGCACTTCTAGAATTGGGTGGGTTAAGTCATATCTCTAGAACTATGGACGTTAGATAGCTCCTTCCAAAAGCAAAGTTGTAGAGAATAAAATTTTAGGGAACACGGCTTTCAGAGTTTTTGCTAAAAATGCTCCAATCCGGGGATATGATCACTTCTACAATTGGGTGGGTTGACTCATATCTCTAGATCTATGGACGTTAGATAGCTCCTTCTAAAAGCAAAGTTGTAGAGAATAAAATTTTAGAGAACGCGTGTTTCAGAGTTTTTGGTAAAAATGCTCAAATCCTGGGATATGAGTACTTCTAGAATTGGGTGGGTTGAATCATATCTCTAGATCTATGGACGTTAGATAGCTCCTTCCAAAAGCAAAATTGTAGAGAATAAAATTTTAGAGAACACGTGTTTCAGAGTTTTTGGTAAAAATGCTCAAATCCTGCGATATGAGTACTTCTAGAATTGGGTGGGTTGAATCATATCTCTAGATCTATGAACGTTAGATAGCTCCTTCTAAAAGCAAAGTTGTAGAGAATAAAATTTTAGAGAACACGTGTTTCAGAGTTTTTGGTAAAAATGCTCCAATCCTGGGATATGAGTACTTCTAGAATCGGGTGGGTTGAATCATATCTCTAGATCTATGGACGTTAGATAACTCCTTCCAAAAGCGAAGTTGTAGAGAATAAAATTTTAGAGAACGCGTGTTTCAGAGTTTTTGGTAAAAATGCTCCAATCCTGGGATATGAGTACTTCTAGAATTGGGTGGGATGACTCATATCTCTAGAACTATGGACGTTAGATAGCTCCTTCCAAAAGCAAAGTTGTAGAGAATAAAATTTTAGAGAACGCGTGTTTCAGGGTTTTTGGTAAAAATGCTCCAATCCTGGGATATGAGTACTTCTAGAATTGGGTGGGATGACTCATATCTCTAGAACTATGGACGTTAGATAGCTCCTTCCAAAAGCAAAGTTGTAGAGAATAAAATTTTAGAGAACGCGTGTTTCAGGGTTTTTGGTAAAAATGCTCCAATCCTGGGATATGAGTACTTCTAGAATTGGGTGGGATGACTCATATCTCTAGAACTATGGACGTTAGATAGCTCCTTCCAAAAGCAAAGTTGTAGAGAATAAAATTTTAGAGAACGCGTGTTTCAGGGTTTTTGGTAAAAATGCTCCAATCCTGGGATATGAGTACTTCTAGAATTGGGTGGGATGACTCATATCTCTAGAACTATGGACGTTAGATAGCTCCTTCCAAAAGCAAAGTTGTAGAGAATAAAATTTTAGAGAATGCGTGTTTCAGAGTTTTTGGTAAAAATGCTCCAATCCTGGGATATGAGTACTTCTAGAATTGGGTGGGATGACTCATATCTCTAGAACTATGGAAGTTAGAATGTTGCATCTAAAGGCCAACTTGTAGAGAACACAATTTTAGAGAAGACGTGTTTCAGGATTTTATCGAAAAATGACCCTATCTCGGGATAAAGCATCTTCTAGAATTGTGAGGGATGACGCATATCTCTAGAACTATGGCAGTAAGAAATTTGCTTCTAAAGGCAAAATTACATTTTAGAGAAAATAGAGGATTTCTTGGAGAAACTACGTAAATCCTCGCTTCTCCTTATCTTGTATGCCGCACTTTATGAACAATCCTTTTTACTTAGTGAATCTCGGATTAATTGTAAAATTCATAGGGCGGTCTATTCCAATCACCTCATGAGGATGAGAATGACGTTCAGACCATTTCGCACAAATGCAAAGTACTACCCTTCGTTCAATATACGGAAAAATATGGACCGGATCCAAAACAGTACGAGTCGGTGTACGATAACAATGACACATTCTACCTGGCTGGCAGTTACGATCCGACGTCAATAGTTTTGACGTTAGAAAATAACATACCGTCGTCATCGAAGGTAATTGAAAAGAAAGCTAGCAAAGTAGCGAAGTAAGATTGTGAATTGCTAGCAGCATTCTACTACAGCAAAAGATTTATTTATCAAAAAAAATGGTGATCGTAAAAGTGATTTTATTGATAGAAACAGAGACTATAAATATATCGTTGGTTAATTGATCAGAATGTGTAGATTAAGTGTACATAACTAAGCGCTTTTTTCAAAAAAATATTAATAGAGCATTAGAGCAAGTGAAAACGTGAAAATCTGCATTACTATTGGACATCAAAATTCTACATAATCACAAAATGTCTCAAACGAAATTATTTACCTTAACGATACCTTGACTTTAATCCTAATTGACAAAAAGTAAATAAAAAAAAAGAAAAATTCTATTTTTTTATAAATAACGAAAGAAAAATAAACCGAAATTTAAGAGAAATAATCAAATGGTAAAAATTATATTTTTTAAAGATGCTCATTACAAAAACTCTATCACCGGGATTCTAATGAAAACACGAAAAATTAGCGCTTTTGATCCAATTCTCATTGAACATCGTCTTTATGTTTGTATTTTCCGTTTCATCATATTACTGCTTCTTAGAGAGAGAAGGAGATACTAACACAATCCTGATGCTTGCTGAGCTGAATAGAAACAGCTGAAAAACAGAATTAGGAAGCAATCGTTAATAACGTTTTTGTTTAACCTGCTAAGGGACAATGTAGCGAACATTTCACGTAAGTTTCATGGTCTAACAAAATTCATCGAAACTCCCTGACCCATTGGTGGGACTTTGTGTTTTGGCGGAATGAACGATAGAAGTAATGCTTTAAAGAGGTTGACATAATCCCACTTCAACCTGAAAGCAAAACTATTGCATGTCAGGTTTTCGATCCTCAATTTTTCTACACTTACATTGATACACCTGACCTTAGGGTGTTCCACTAAAAAAAGGAAAGCCAAAAGTCGATCTCGTTACCCTACTCAAAAAATTGTAGCTTTCCGCCAGTTTTCAATTTTGGAACGCTCGCAGCGCCATCGTATCTCATGTTATGCAAAAAAAAAATATTTTTAATGGGAGGCTTTTTTTATTGCCTATCAAACAGCGCCTCTCCCGTTACATTTGATTAACAAATGAATTTTTTGGAACAATTTTTGTGGACGCATGTCCTAAAAAGTTTCCTCAGGAATTTTTTGTTGGAAATTTTGGAAAAATAATTACTTCAAAGGAGCTCATCAGGATATTCGTCTACAAAAATCGTTCCATAAAATTCGTTTGTTGATCAAGTAGATGATGGCTCACATCGGGCAATAGTCACCGAAAAAACGGTGTCGCCATCTCTTCATTTTCTATAGCTGATTACGGTTCGATATAAAGAGTGTCACCGACTGACGGTAGCGCCATCAATTAACTTCATTGTTAGATGTGGTTCAACAAGTAACTGATTCCATCGTCTATAGGTAGACCCTCTATAAAAAAACTTTTTTACACAACATGCGATGCGATGGCGCTGCGAACTTTTCAAATTTAAAAAATGGCGGAAAAATCAAATTTTTGAATTTTCAGTTGACCAGTTTTCACTCAAAAAATTCCCAACAAATTTTTTTGGGCGCTCTGGACTCGTACAATTTTTTGTGTGGGATAACGAGATCAACCTTTGGCTTTCCTTTTTTTCGTGGAACACTATAACCTGATCTTACCGACGACGCGACGCGACTTGAAGATTTCTCACTTACATGGCAATGTTGGTTTGAGACTACCTGAGTGGTGATGGATAAGAAGTGATTTCGTACAACCAAAAAAAGTAGATCTCTCGTGTTGCATCAAATGCCATAAAATCAATCAATGAATTCTAATTCTAACTTATGTGCAACTAAGGTTAGTGTGGGAATGACCCAAATGAATCCATAGTGCTAATCTCAAAGAAAATCATTTTTTATGTCCACACACAGAGAATGTACGTGATGTTTTTGCTTTACATAAAATAAAGAAAACCCCGAGAAGTTCTCAGCTTGAATAAGTCTTTCAGGTGAATCAGTTTCACGTTTTTCATGTTGAAATCAGGCATTCTATCACAGTGAATGATGCCAACTAATCGCTTCTCTGCTTCCTTCTGTTTTGACAAATTTGCGGGAAAATTCGTTTTCTTTAAAGATTGTTGTTCGTTAATGTTGATCTCTGAATGCTAGTTAGAAAGAAAAATGCGCCTGCAGACATCAACATAACGTTTGTCCATTTGTGTTACCTAAAATTACATTTCCGCGAAGTTCATATTCGAACAATAGAATTCTCAGAAATGCCAAACTTATGGAGAAATTGTAGAAGTTAATGTCTGTAGTATTTTTATTGTAAGAAAACAAATGAGAAATTTGTAAAGAATGAAAAAGTTTTGGTGACGTCATAAATATTTCGAATGAATGAAAAAATAAAATTAGTTTCGAGAATAGTTTGTAGTTTACAATCGGTCATGAGGAAATAGCGATACGTTGACAGCGTCGGTTTTGGTGTTTACACCAAACGCTGCGACGGTCGAATGGTTCTAATCGTCGTCGGATGAATAATCGATATCGGAAAAGTTACTGTGATGTGAAAATAATTGGTAGGGAGATTGTAGTAAGATTTGTGAAGGATGATCATGAAGTCAAGATATACGAACGGAAAAAAATGAATTTACTAAATTATTAAGTATCTAGCTTTTGTAAATAAGTTTTATTTTGAAAGAAAAAACTAACCTCCCAAATATTATCAACTTTACCTTTTTTTTAATGTTTTGTACAGAAAATCATTTTTTATTGTAATTTATTTGTTGATTCAAATTTATTTGTAAAGTGTAGTTCTTCCATTAGGATGTGATTATTGGGCGTGTATATCAAAACGTAGAAATATTCAACGGATTCTAAAATCTTTCCAGAAAAAACTGCTCCAGCTGCGCCAATGTAAGAACTCGAACACCAAAGAATTTTTGTGTTTGATTTATTTTGTTGAATTTCCTAAAGTTCCCAAATATAAAACTGTTTCCTGTTCCTGATATTCACAGACCACCTATAAAATGTTGCCATTTTAAATGATTTTCCATTCCATTTTCGTTTAATTCTTACAAAAAGCTTATTGAAACGTTTTCACTTAAGTATTTGTAAAATAAATGCAGATGTCGCTTTGAAGTTGGTGCACAATTTTTTGTGAAGTTTTAGTTCCTTGCCGCAGTTTAGAGTCGAGAAATGTTTTATGATCGTACCACGCCACGGTTAATTCTACTTTTCAGTTGTCCCAAGTTGTGTGCGTTTCTCATACTTTATAATATTTCAATACTTCGAATTTGTGTAATTTCCAACGAACTTAGTTTTTAAACTGAAGAGTTACCAACAGCACGAATTTTATCGGGGTGAGTGTGGCAACATTTTCTTTGAAATTTTGTTTCATGGTTGTTAGCGATGATTTTGTTAATTTGATTTTAAATCCGGCGTCACGGGCGTGTGGGGGCGTCGCGTCAACGCCCTGCCTTGTTGGAATCGGATTTGTTCGTTCGGTAATTCATCTTTTCTCCATTCCATTGATTTTCTCGTGTAAATTGTGCAATACACAATTTAGATAACCCGTAGAAGGATAAACTGACTTCTCCTCCTACACTTGGCCTGGAGAAGTGATTTTCAGAGCTAATGGCACATGTCGAAAATCTCCTCTTAATTCTTTGGATGTAAACGCGTGGTGGGGATTTATAACTCCAATCAAAAGATAATTACACATACAGGTGATGAAAGAATAGTGAATCGAAGCAATTCGTTTTCATTGGACATTCGTAGCAGCTGGTGCTGGTCAAAAATTTCATTTTTTTTTCTTGTTTTTTTTTATTTGTATGTATTTTCTCTTGTAATTAGAGTCGACAGAAAACGGAGAAATTAACAAATGTGAGTTACTTAAAAAATGTCTATCAATAAACAAATAACTTGATAAGAAACAGAAAAAGCTATAAACTATACAATTAATAATATATGTTGTCATTTATATTTAAAATTAGCCATAGCCTTAACTGTTAAGAGAGTAGTAAACTATAGTTTTTTAATATTTTGTAGTAATAATATAAATGTAATGTCATTCAAAGAAGATAAATTGACTCTCTGATAAGAAAAATGGGTTTTCTTTTAGTTAAAACAGTTTTCACATGGCTTTCATCGGTTTTCTTGGAATACGAGACTCCAATCTTAGACCTTATTTCACCTTGAGTTTTCTATTTCTTTAAGGCTTTTCAGGAGGTTTCCTCGACTGGACGAATGTCACAGTAAAAATTCTATCAAATCCAAACGTTGTGCATATTCATTGAGTTCGTTTAAAATTGTCCAAATTAAGATGACCCAATGACTCCCAATGACGCATGCTGTACCACTTTTGAAAGCTGACAGTAGCATTTTTCAGAAAATGAAAGGAAGACTACGTTTGCGCAAGTAACATAAGGTCAAAACCTTGGAAAAGCTTCGCGTTGATGAAAAGTTTCACTTTGCGAATTTTTTACCCGAGCTCAAAACTCTTTAAAAATTCCGAAACGAAAGTTAGGGACATTCTAGTGCCTCAATTGTTTTTTCTGACTGTTGGTAACACTATTTAGTTCACTGGAGGCATCGAAAATCGAAGAAGTTACCGAATATGGCCATTTTTCACATTTTCCTCAGCCAAATCTTGTACCGGCACTTGTCACGTGAACTGTTATTAATTTTAGCAACTAGGAAACATGAGCTTTCCAATGATATACTTGGTTCCGCGGAAATGCGCTGGTACACGTGATGAGACGCTTTTTAAAAAAGCAGTTTTTTCACCTAAAAATGGCTCTAGCTTCCCACCTACCCATAGTTTCCGGGCAAGGGGGGGCTCAAACTCTTCGTCTTTTCGAGGAGTACACACCTGAGAAGTTTGAGGAAAATCCGCTCAACCGTCTTGAAGTTTTTGAAGAAAAACGATTTTGGGCTCTTCCATGCAGAGCATTTCCTCAAATATTCCACAACTCAGATCTGAGTTTTCGTAAAAAATGTTCTTCTACGAATTTCTCCTATAGGTCCAAGGAATCAAATGAGCCATCAATCTCAAGAATCGGAGACCACTTGAATTTCATTTGGTCGAAGAATTCGCAAAGTCACTCTTAATGTTTCCTCAAGCGTGGACTGCATTTTGAGTTGAATAACTATTGCCTATAGCCGAAATGCTCGATTTTCACATGCCTTTTTAACAAAAAGTTCCATAACTTTCGTCAGACACCAGCCCTTAACTCAAGGAAAGGTCACAATCGTCAGCCTAAAATGGCTCTTTTGTATGGTCTAAAAATAATTCCAAAATAGTATAAAACACATTTTGACATGTTTCGACCCAATAAGACATTAAGTACTCGAAACTCATAAAAGCCCTTAATGTGTGACTTGCAGCCTCTTTCAGCCCTTAACTAGCCCCTTTGTTTTAACGCCTTACACAAAAAAAAAACAACGGGGTCGAGGTTCAGCGACATGCACCTTAAATGTAGACCGATTTTCTAAATTTTTTTCTACCCATTTTTTCACAACATACGAAAATTGGTTTTGGGATTGCTGACGAAGGGCCACTGAGCTAGGGCCGCCTAAGTGGTTTTGGGTGTTTTGTACAAAATTCGAGTAAATCTCTTCCGATTTTCAAACAATTTTTTGTTCGAAAGACCTATGAATGCCCAACAATTTTTTTTGATTTTCAGGCTTACGACCCTGCCAGTACCCTGAAACTGAGTATGTACTAGGGCCCAACATGTTTCTTCTGCATAAATTGGGTAAATCTCATCCGATTTTCCTAAATCTTTCTGTTCCTGAAAGGTAATTGAAAAACAGAATACGTAAGTGAATTTGGTCAATATCGGATGTACTTTCGAAGTTACGGTCCAAAAATTAGTCAAAAACGTGGTTTTTCGAAGGTTGGTGAAACTTTTTGACTTATATCTCTGCGAAATTAGCACGAAAATTGCTCTTCAAGGTTTTAAATGAAAGATATAGACCTCCCAAAATCACGAAAACTAAACTAGTGAAAATATGTTGAATGGTTCGGGCTGTAGGGTCCTTTAGCGTGGGCCTAACTCACGCTACGGACCATTCACTATATTTGGTGATTTTTCGTGAATATTCCTCCAATGATCAGGTTTTTTGTGCAGTATTGTAGAAAAAAAAGAGGCGAACTTTTTTGTCCAATGAATTTGTTTTGAAAGTCATGAAATTTTGAAGACTTCTAATGGAAACAGTTAATCGGACATGGTCATCGTGTCTTCACGGATAAGAAAATGTCCAAGAAGAAGACGAAATTTATGTGAATGGCGTCGTACATTCGTCATATTTGCTATGGTATTTCACGCCATTCATAGCACTGGTAACGATATTTGGTGTTTCAGCGGTAGTTATTTAAATTCTTTCCGAATAAATTTTTCCTTCCGTGACATACTAAAGACATCAATTCACAACGACAACTCACTTAAAAATGTTATGCTCCCATTGAACTACACTTTATGAATATCACTGATTTCTTGACTGGTGTGCGGGCCAAATGTTTCTTTTTGTTTCATTTCCAATTAGAAAAATCAATTAATAGCATGGCAATTAAAGTTAATTAAAAAATTATATTCCCAGCATATGAAAATGCTACATTGTGGCAGCTACAACTTTATTCGTAAGTGTGAGTTCTTCGTAGGAGCTCTTTGAATATTTAATATTCTTCTCTCTATGATACACCGCAACAGTCGCTTTACTAGTTCTATAATGCTCTCTTGATGATGACTTTGACAATGACAATGATGTCTTAGTTATTAATTTTCTCCAAGATTCGATTGGTATGTTCTTATGACCTTTTTCCACAGGCCTGGACTAAGGGACCATCCATAAATTACGTACGCTTTTTTCAGTGCTGTCATCAGATTTAAATCAACAATAACTTGAAAAATATTTACTTTTGAGACATCAAATGTATGGCCGACCCCCCAATTAGGGGGGGTAGTATGGGGGGTCGGCCATACATTTGAATTCTCAAAAGTGAATATTTTCCAAGTTATTGTTGATTTAAATCTGATGACAGCACTGAAAAAAGCGTACGTATTTTATGGATAATCCCTAAGTTGTGCCACGTCATTTAGGTAAAAAAGTAAAGTTCAATGCTCATAGAGTGAAAAGAATGAACAAGCTGAGACTTTTTATAGATCCCAATGGTAACAGACCAAAAATTAGTTAACACACGCCCTGGAATACCATATTTCCATGTTGGAGAAGGCCAGGACACTAAATGGGTTGCAGTGCCGGTTAAAAAGAAGAAGATACATCCCATATATACGAAAAATGTATCTTTTGTCTTTATAGCGCCATTCGTCAATACCTGGCCCTGTGTTTTCGCCATCTTGCGACATTTTACCCAGCAAAAAATTAATTTTTTGATAAATGCGTCTTCCGAGCCGCTTGCATCAACATGTAAAATATTGTACTTAGTGCTTCCAAATATTTGTTTTGACTCGTAGGATAACAGGGACGCGTTCAGGCACGAAAAATTCTTCACTCAGTGAACATTTGACGATTCGTTTTGTGATAAAATGGCAGCAATCTGACGCTGGCCGTTCAGATACGCAAGTGTAAAGTTAATCGTTCACTGAGTGAAAGGGTGTTTGTGTATGTTTTTCAGATAGTTTTATGATGGATGAAGGTAGTCAAGATTGAAAGCCTTACACAAAATATGTATTACCAGCTACCGAAAAAATTAGGTTAGCTAATGCGTTAATGGTGCCATGATCTTTAATATGTTTTTGTAGCCGTGGTATTTATAGTACAAGTAATGCAAATACAAACTAGCCTCTGAATCTCACTCAGCATCTTATACGCACACTCAACTTTGAGCCTAGGCCACCAAAGGGCACGACCGTAGCTGAGCCTAGGCAGCCTCATACAGCAACAGAATTCTCTTCGACTTTAGACCCCAGTTCCTCTCAAAAGAGTTTTTGGATAACCAAAAAGCCGTTAGAGTCTTCCGTGCTTTATCCTTGACGTGAGAATTCCAGTTGAGCTTACTGTCAAGCGTCACTCCCACCTGATTCACATGTGGCTCATTCTACGTCTACGTTCCCAGGTCATATTTCTAAGAAATTGATTGTTCTATTGTCTCGTTAAAGAGCCTTTTCTTACCCTTCAGATCCGACCCCGTGCACTTTCTAATGAATAGCACTAGATCGGTCTTGCTTCGTTTAACTCTCAGACCACTCTCCTTAAACCCATTCTCCACCACTCTCAATGCAGTTCTCACCCGGTCTCCCAGCGAGCTTTCGAAATTCGAACCGACTAGAATGGTCAGATCGTCCTTGCGCATTATTGTCGAGAAAATTCCACCTTGGGGATAACTACCCAAAGATTCACCTCGATACGGCATACACTCGCCTCAACTGTTCTGTCCCAGAGCATGCTACTTATTCATATCACTATCACACGTCCCCTTCCCCTCTCCACCAGCGCCTGGCGCAAAACGTCAAAATTCTTGTTGTCGAAGGCATCCCAAACAGAACTTCGTCCCTGATAATAATCTATCAGCCGCTCTAACGTCTTCAAGACGTCTTCGGTCCCACTCACGAAATTGCCAATCGTACAAAACAGGTACACAATAGTAATTTTTGATACAACACATCGTGTGCGTTAAACTACCAGCATACGTAACGTGTATCAAACAACGTTTTTTGCAATTCACCGACAAAAACGAGATTTTCTTTTAATATAAAAATTCAATTCAAGTAGTGCGTAAAAAAACCTTCATCGCACTAGTGCGTAAAAAAACCGTCATCGTATTAGTGCGGCAAAATGACTTCATGCGACACCGAAATGACGCACGAAAAAGCGAGTTTTTGTCGGTGAATTGCAAAAATAACTATTTCGTAATGAAAATTAAAGCAACAATAACAGTACATGTAAATACTAAAATGTACATCATCATAAATCGTCATTACATCACAACATCATAAATTAAAATTTAGATTACGTTTCACTTAAATTCGGTGAACCCTTCGCCGACCTAAAAACATCGTGAGGAATCTAACCTCAAAGTTAAACTTGACAGCGTTAACTTAACGAAACTCGGTGAGAGAATTTTCGTTTTTGAACGCGCTCCAGCATTAACCTTCGGCTCAAGGAGTCAAAAGACACAACTCTGAAGCAAATATGTAAAATTACATTCTACAGCATGTACCCATGAGAACGGCTTCTGATGAGTGAACCGCACAAAATAAGAATTCTGATATATGGAGAAAATCTACGTTGAAGTTTAATGAGAAAGTTTTTCACACATCAAAAATTTTACTGCTGTGCACTTAACTCATCAGAATCCGTTCTCATGGGTACATGCTGTAGAGTGTCCCAATTAAGAGAATAATTACTGAGAAGTGAGCTATATCATTTTAACCCAGTTCTTCTTATACTTGTGTCCTATCCTATTTTCTTATTACATTACCGTAGCTTGAAGATGTCCATCTGAAGGTAGTGATTCTTAACCAGAATGATGTATTTACGGATAAAAGTACATCATCTAAAATAAAAAGTGGGGTGGACTTTTGGAAGTTTAGAAAGTTACGAGGTAAAAACTCCTCCTAAACTGTTCTAAAAATGATGTTCAACTGTTATAAGTAAATTTTCATAGGAATTTATAACAGCTGAAGAGGGGTTTTTGCCTGATAACTTTCTAAACTTCCAAGAGCCCCACTTTTAATTTTAGATTATGTACTTTTAGTTGTAAACGCCGCATCATTCTGCCTAAGAACTACCTTCATATGGATATCTTGTAGCTACGGCCCTGTCTTATTAGCTTATTTTATTGTCGCTCTTTAAAGATGTGTGAGCCACAATATATTCTTTTCTAGCTCCGTGATCGAGTTAAAAGCTATCCAGAATCTGTTTCGTCTGCTATTATCAAAAATATCCATTTACCGAACTTGTGGCATAAATACCCGCTATTAAATGCGTTGGATTTATTTATTTTGTTTATTATCCCTTCATTAATTATGAAGAGAAATTTCGAATTTTCATTCCACGCCCCCCATTAATTTTTAAGCAGCTCGATGTTTGTTTTATTTTTCGCTAAAGGGAACAAATTAACTTCGAAGTGGCTACGAACGGTTCACTAATAGTCTAATGATGTAAAATCCCAAATACAATATAAGGAGTGAAAAAATGTACCAAATCCAATTGCACCAACTGATAAACCAAATAATTTCATTTTCTTATCTGGTCAAATTATGGAGTCTACAAAATGAGGAATCTCCCTCGAAGTGGAGGATAAAATTATGCTATTCGATTTTCTATTCACTTTTTCCCGTTTCACTAATGTTAGGAGCACTGGAATGTGACAGAAAAGATGAGAAGATATTTTTAATTGAAGTGGCGCTAATTATAACCGTTTTGTTGTTTAAATTTCTATTTTTAATTTGGAGAAAAAAGGAATTGCTGGAGTTATTGAATCAAATATATGTCTATGGAATCAACGATCCAAATATCTTCACCATTGTGAACAATCAAATTGAAATTTTTGTGAAATTTGCAGTAGTTTTTCTCGGTGCTGGTTATTTAAACATAATCTTTATCACATCAGTTATGCCATTCGTCGGGAGTGGAAAAACGTTGTTTCTTAAAATTTCATTTCCCCTTGATTGGAAAAATGATGACTTTGCGTTTTGGATTGCTTTCATGTTCATTTTTACGGAAGGGATTCTGACGGCCATAGCGCTCTTGTGTTCCATTCTAATTTGGTATTTGATATTTCACAGTGGCCTACGCTATACGGTGATTGGAGAACAAATCCGGAACATGGGAGCAAAGTTAACGACAGGAATATCGGAGGCAGGAAAAGTGACTGGAGTCGAAAGAAACAAATTATTTCAGTATAATTTACGCGAAGCAATTACACAACTCCGAATCTTGACCGAGTAAGAAGTGCACATTAGGAATTTGGAATTTTCATTCCGTAAAAAGCTTTACTTTTTACTAGATTGATCAATCGTTCGGATGCATTCCTTTCAAAAATAATTGTAGCGCAACTGGCAACTAGTGGATTGTGCATTTGCTTCTCTATTTACTGTCTTGCTTTCGTGAGTACTTCAGTAAAGTTTCCGGTAATATGTATGCGGTAAAGAGACTTGTATTTTTACAGAACAGAGGAGACAATTTCGTTCAGACGATGGTCCACGTCGTCGCTTTTCTTTACAACATTTTTGATATTTTCATGATCTTGTACTTTTGCAACGAACTTAAGGTGGGAAGTAACAGACTCTCCGTCAGTCTGTTTGAGTCGAACTGGGTGGATCGTTCTCAGTTCATCAAGCAAGAAGTTTTCATCTTTGGTGAATTTTTGATCAAACCACACGAGCTGGTCATCCTAAAATTGTATCCACTTACACTGGACACTTTCACAAGCGTAGGTTTTGAATAAACATTTTGTTTTAGTCGAAGTGCTACTCAGGCATTCTTAAGATCACATGCAGTCTCATCCTGCTACTGCTTAAAAAGACACATTGATACCAACTTTAGTCATTCGGTAGCGTTTTCACTTAAACACAAGGTTGTCTTGCCTTTTGTATTCTCTGTTCTAGAATGGTTGCCTAACTAAAGGCGGGTGTAGTGTCGCCACTATATCAATGTTTTCATGTTCATATTGAAAATTTTAAAATTCGGTTCTCTGGGTGAAAACGTAGGAAGAGATACAGAAATAGAGTCGTTGTTTTCAAGGCTAATTTCCCGACGATCGTAACGTACTAGAAATTGTGGATCATCTGCGATATATTCATATGATTTCATTTTCATTTATCCATGAAGTATACTTGTGGACCGTCCATTTGATTTTATTCTTTCGACTTATCTGAGCATGGGATGTTCTCCTGAAAAAACTATAAATTAATTCAAAGCATTAATGCATAGAGCAAGACAGCTAAAGGCGAAATAAGATATTCGTTCGACGCAATTGATTACCTTCGACAGTATAGCTATCTCTTTCCGTCAAAATAATTTGATGGCGTATTGGCGATTTTAGTGCGACATCGGCTTCTGTCAAAGTTGGGCGAAATTAATGATCACACTCAATAAACTCCTTGGACCTCTTGACAGCTCTGCCGTCATAAGGAAAAAAACTTAAGAGAAAATTAACGAAATTTGCCGAAAAAAATGAATTATCTACAAAATTAAACAAAGGATTCTCGGCAATTGATTTGTTATGTCGCTAACTTGATTTTTTTTCGGCGAATTTTCTTGAAAATCTTTGCTGATTTTCTCTAAGTTTTTTTTCCTTTCATTTCATAATGACTTTGACAGAATACGATGTCTCATAGAACGAAGATATTACAGATTAACGAGCGTACCCGGCGTACCGCACGGCCCCCATGGACGAAGAATAGGGATACGCCCAAGTAGCAATCCAATCTCTACCCAATTGAGATACTGGATGCAAGTTCTTTCCTTCACTCTGGACTGGGCCGAGACCTATTTTAATCTCTACTGTTTCGGAATGGCGCAGTCGCCGAATTAGCACCTCAGCCACGTTACGTTAATTGACCGGCTGAATATTGCATACGAAAACAAAAAAATTTTTAACCCTGCCGGAAGAAGCCGCCGGTATATTTCTCTCGATCGGTTTCAGCCGCCGATTTTATAAAATAGTTGACCGACGCACTCATCAGGTAAAAAAGATTTGCATGATTGTGACTAGAGGTTCCTGACGTGATACTACTTAGGAGAATATAGATAGGGAAAATCGTGCTCTCTTTCAGTCACACACCAAACAAAGGTCCTTGTAATATAATTATATATTAATTCCCACTTTTCTAAACCAATCAAATTATATTTACAAAAACAAAACTTTTAATTTTACAGATCTTAAAGTCCGCTTACAGCATTTTCAACATTTTGCAAAATTTTAAATGAATCACAAGGAAACAAAACCGATATGAATGAAAACATTACATAAGTTTAGTTAGTCAGTTCCTAAATGTTTTAAATATTGACACCACATGAAAGATGGGTCGCAATAAATGTAGTGGTGTATCTACAATGAGTTCATTTTATTAAAAAATATTTTTGTACAATTGCTGTTTTCAAAAAATTTCACTGTTTGAACAATAAAAGAGAATACTCTGTCAGAAATTACTGAGCTCACTTTAAAATTTATTTTGCTTAGGGGCATAGAAACTCGAAAACCTTTTATTTTAGAAAAGTTATAATAGAATGTAGTCGGGACTTCTATTCTCAGTACGTCCTAGTACGTATCAGTTCGTCCTAGTACGTATCAGTACGTCCTAGTACGTATCAGTACGTCCTAGTACGTATCAGTACGTCCTAGTATGTATCAGTACGTCCTGCTACGTATCAGTACGTATAAGTACGTCCTAGTATGTATCAGTACGTGATACGTATCAGTATGCCCTAGTACGTATCAGTACGTCCTAATACGTATCAGTACGTCCTAGTACGTGTCAATACGTCCTAGTACGTATCAGGACGTACTAGTACGTATCTGGACGTACTAGTACGTATCAGTACGTCCTAGTACGTATCAGTACGTTCTAGTACGTATCAGGACGTACTACTACGTATCTGGACGTACTAGTACGTATCAGTACGTCCTAGTACGTATCAGTACGTCCTAGTACGTATCAGTACGTCCTGGTACGTATCAGTACGTATAAGTACGTCCTAGTATGTATCAGTACGTGATACGTATCAGTATGCCCTAGTACGTATAGTACGTCCTAATACGTATCAGTACGTCCTAGTACGTATCAGTACGTCCTAGTACGTGTCAATACGTCCTAATACGTAT
>WJQU01002937.1:0-25000 GCA_029228625.1 Pseudolycoriella hygida
AAAACCATGATCCAACTTTGAAACGTTTTATTCGTCAAATATTTCGGTTTTGGAATTTATCGGCTTAAAAACTAGAACGAAACTAACGACGAAAATGCAGTGCATCGATGGTAAAATGATAAAAGAAGAACACATGGAGTGTGACATTCGTAATGAAGCTCGTACTGCTGTTATTAGTGAACAGAAAGTGATATTAACACCTCGTGTTGAAATACATCGAGTGATGAAAGCGCCACCTGTACATGAATCGGAATCACTTCCACCTCCGCAAATAATATTCACATCTCGTTCATCTAACCATCAAATGCAGCCACAACAAATACCACAGCAACGCGTTCAAGTCATTAAAGATGGTCGATGCTATGAAGAATCGCCTAGTCGACAATACATTAACCATACAAACAGCGACACTACCATTGGAGTCGTTATACAACCAACTCATAGCTCACAAGTGACAGAACCGAAAAAATTCGTTCTTAGCCGACAAGTTAATGTCATTTCTAATGTGGATAGAGATAGTAATGGGACAGTGTTTCGTCCGCCAGTTGTATCCAGCTCCAGCACACCGATGCGACCTCCACCACCCCCGCCTCCTCCGAAGAACAAAGGTATAGCACCTGAGGAACCATCCAGCTCAATTCCTGATTTAGGTAAGCGAATTTCATTTTTATTAAGATAAGTTGATTCGTCAGCAAACAATTTTTTTTGCTTCAAGTTTATTTACTGTCAAAACAACAAAGGGTCACATGAGTTTTGTGTATTATTTGTGGATTATTTGAATGTAAGGCAATGATGTAATCCACAAATAATGAACTAATGAAATAATTGTGTTGGTCCGTTCTATATTCCACTCGCTAATCGACGGCTTATGTCAAAGCATCTTATGCATAATATGTCAAGAGACGATAAATGATGACGGTGAGCTTGTCACTTCCTCATAAAATCTCAGATACTTTGACATAAGCCGAAGTCGCTCTAAACGAATGGATTAAATAATTGATTTTTAAGGTGAAATAACCGAAGTAACATCGCCTAACATCTAAGAGCCCCGAATTGAAGAATTGAACAAAAAACACATTTGTGAGGACAATAGTTATTATTCCTCATTCCTTTAAGTGTTTTCAGTAGATAGATTTATCAGTTCGGGCGATCATGTCAATGATCTTGGAATACAGCTCTTGCGATTCTTTGTTCCCAACCCAATCATCATTTAAATCACACAAACCGTCCTGTTGACTTCAAGAACCTGCCCAAAATACCAGGTCCAAGTTGGACAATATCTGATGGTTGCATGACGTAGCCTCATAACAGCCTGCGTCTCAGTTGATAGAACTTGGAGCATTCGCAATGTATATCTTACGAATTTCGGATATCACGTGAATAGCCGTTTCTTCTTCTGATCTGGAAGTTGCCGAAAGCATAAAAAACATGCGCCCGTTTAGCACGCAGTGCCTAGTAATAGCTCCGACCGCACTCCTAATGCGATTCCTGCCCATATCTATCAGACCCTTGGTCCATTCCAAATTGGGTTTCGGGAAAAAGCGCTTTGTATGAACGCCTCCATTGTACCTGTTCCAGTACTCCGCATGCCTTTGTATCACCCGATCTCTCCGTGCTTTCAAGCAGATTGATCGAGCAATCGGCAGATACGGTTCAGGGCCGTTCTCGAGAGCCATAGCACCCGATTTGTCTAGCTCGTCCGCCTTCTAATTTCCTTCCACTCCCGAGTGTCCGGGTACCAAGATTAAAGTGATCTGAGTATTCTGACCTATCAAGTTCAGTAAATCCTTACACTCTTTCACAACTTTGGAAGTGGCAACTGGTGAAACGAGTGCTCTGATCATCTCCTTACTGTCTGAACAGATAAGGATCTGCTTTCTTTCCTCGCCCTGTGACAGTACTTCGCGAGCTCTTACGAGTACTGCAAAGACTTCTGCCTGAAAGACGCTCGCAAAGACTCCCAGATAGAATTGATTTCCTTCCCCCGAGTTCAGGGCGTTCACCCCAGCACCCGCTATAACATCAACAAATTCTACCTCGCAGTCCACGGGTAGGCCAGCCATCGTGCCACTCTTGCCTACTCGGAATCCTTACGCCGAATTATCTTGTGAAGTCGATTCTTGGCGTCATCTCGTCTCTTGGCATGCCAAAAATCGGGTCAGAGATCATTCGGATAATTTTTGCATTTTTCGAAAATTAACATCCCACATATACCGTTTTGCGCCAACCTGTCTGCGGCAGCAAAAGCTTTAGCTCTAATTATCACCTCTAGCGCCGGCAGAGCCAGTTGCGCTTCCATGGCAGCGCTTGCTGTTGTCTTCATAGCACCAGTAATGCAAATGCAAACTAGCCTCTGAATTTCACTTAGCAACTTACGCGCACATTCAACCTCGAGCCTAGGTCACCATACCACACAACCGTGGCTAAGCATGGGCCTAATTACAGCCTCGTACAACCACAGAATTCCCTTCGACTTCAGGCCCCAGTTGCTTCCGGAAGGAGTTTCTGCATAGCCAAAAAGCCGCTAGAGCTTTCTGCGATTTATCCTTGACATGAACAATCCATTTGAGCTTTCTATCAAGCGTCACTCCCAGGTATTTTACCTGTGAAGTCAGTTCTTTGGTCTCGTTAAAGAGCCTGATCTTACCCACCAAATCTGATCCCGATAGCCTTCTGCTGAATAGCACTAGATCTGTTTTGTTTGGGTTGACTCTCAGACCCTTCTCGTCGCACCTTTTCTTCACTATCGTCAGTGCAGTTCTGACTCGGTCTTCTAGCTTGCTTTCGAATTTACCTCTGACGAGAATCGTCAGATCGTCCGAGTAGTCTTGCGCATAGATCCCTTAATCATTCAGCTTCCAAGTACCATAGTATTGGCGAGAGAATTCCACCCTCTGGACAGCCTTTAGCTGCAAAGAGATTCGCCTTATGTCCAGACGCACTCGCCTCAACGGTTCTATCTCTGAGCATGCTACTTATCCATCTCACTACCACACGTCCAACTCCCCTCTCTACCAGCGCCTGGCGCCTGTCAGTAACCTTCAATCAGAAAATTAAGGAATGTGTTGTCTTTGAAAAATGCGTAGTTCATTCATCGCTTCGAACTTGAAATTTTTTAGATAAAAACTACATGTAAAAATGAAAAAACTAACGAATCAACGAAATTACATCACATAGTATTTTATTTCTTACCTAAGTATAACTATACAACCGATAAGCATATTATACAACTTGTAAGCATGGAAACGTTACCATTGCAAACTACCAGAAAGTATGAGATGTGAACTTACGATTATTACTCAATTATCTTTTGATAGAGTTACATACTTGCGTGCTGCATAATACGCTTGTATGTTGCTTAAAATACTCACACATCGTATAATAGTATTTTATGCTACAAGAATGTAAAATGGTATCTCGGTTCGAGGTGGAGTAAATGGTTCGAGATGAAGTCGAGAACATAGTGAAATATGTATGTAAATATATAAATAGAAATGTGAATCCCAAAATTGCACTGCAAAGTCAGTCTTTCAGCTTTTCCACTAAATAAACACTTCAAAACGCATAATTTTTTCGACCAATGTGTTTTCTCATTTAATCTTTAACTGAATAATCAATTTAAATGGCAGAAAACATTTTCTAAAAGTCAGAAATTGATACAAAAAGTTTTGAGTCCGCCATCTTTGTTTGCTTTTGACGTTTACAAATATTTGCAAATGTATCAACTCAAAAAGTTTTTATCCATTTCTGACTAGTACAAAATGTTTTCTGTCATTTAAATTGATTATCCAGTTAAAGATTAAGTGAGCAAACACATTGGTCGAAAAAATAATGCGTTTTGAAGTGTTTATTAAGTGGAAAACCTGAAAGGCTGACTTTGCAGTGCAATTTTGGGATTCAAATTTCTAGCAAATGTAAATGTTTTCTCCAAAAGTGTTTCCGCAATTTTGTCTTCACTATCGGGTTGTTTGTTTGGAAATAGACTAAGTATGTAATGACGACATAAGCATTCGTTTTCATTTAAGGCTTTAAGAAAAACACGTTACAGAAAATTGCGACTTTTTCCATACAAATTTTCATTAGTTGAAAATATTCCGACAGATGGCTCTTTGGTAAGCAGTGTGCACTCTTAAAGCAATTTTGTTCTCCCTTCAGCTGCGGAAGACTTGACCTTCCGTAGAGATCATATCTTTAGATGGTCGATAACGAAACGGGATCGACACAACATTCTAACATCATTGTTACCTCAACATCAAACTTTTAAAATTCGATTCTAAAAATAATATAACGAATCAAATTTCCAGAAAATTATTTTCTATAAATTTACTCGTTGACACATATTGTCACAAGTCTCTTCCGGATTAAGTCAATGATAAAGACGAACGTTAAAAATGAAAAATCAGCAAACCCACAAACAAACGGTCGAAATTGATTGTCCAAGCAATCGTGCTATACCCACAAATATCATATGGTTTCATAGGAAAAATGCCACAGTTTTTTATTCGTCGTTCGAGTTTTGCTTGAAATAATCGTTCTCACATTAATAACCAGAAATCAAATGAAGCTATAGTTGATTTCTAGGTGAACTAGTGTTCCGTCGTCACTATACGAATGAGCATATTAATTAAAGTGATTTACATAACTTTATATCTACGTTTTTGTTATGTATAGAAAAATGTACCTTTGTTAGACGAAGTTAGAGAAGAAAATGAAATTAACAACAGGGCCACCTTGATCTTTACATTTTCTTTTTTTTTTCTATTCCTTTGTTATTGCCTTGTTTGGATTTTTTGAAGTGTGTGCTTAACGTTGAGAATTTGCGTACAAGTGTGGAAGCGGAGGTGATAATATTAGACACAGTTATTTTGTGTTTACTGTTGAGTATCAACTCAGACCTCTAAGCGACTTTTTGTGTCAATAAATTTATATAAAAATATGTAAATTGATATCTTCGTAATTGCGTTGATGAATGATAGAGGAAGCGGAATTGAACATCGTTTGTTAATGAGAAGTAATTTTTACAAGTTTAAGGCTAGCGAAAGTTTTTTTGTTTACATCATTGGGAGTTTTGAACGCGTGCAAGTGCTATGCTGTCTTATGTGATGTTAGGCTCATTCCACGTAAAAATCTACCGTTGTAAATAAATAAATATAAAAAATAAAATAAAAGCTTAGTAGATATCACCTGGGGAACGAATGTGTTTTGTCTCATGTTAATATAATTCATATTGAAAGAGTGAAAGAGATGAAATTCGTTAGCAAGGTTACGGTACCGATGAAATTAGCCGTTATACGAAAGCTGACAGTGCGTCAAAGTTTTTCAAAATACAATTTAATTTTCAATGACAGGCTATCCGTATAGAATCCCCCTCCGGAAAGCCTGCGTTCCATACATTTGAATATTTATTGTCATACATGTCTGTGTACCAGAGGGGGGGGGGAGTCTTAAAGTGGTCATTTTTTGAGTACGTACTTTATGGATGGCCCCTAAGCTATTTAGGTCTAACATGACAGAGTGTGCATTTTCTCTAAATTTGTCACAAAATATTGAGCTTTAGAAATGTTTTATTTCTTTATTTATTTTTATGTCAAACGCTAAAAACTTAGCTACCTTCACTACAATATTTGCAGTAACATCAGAGAAATGAACAAAAACAAAAAAGGCATCTCTCGAGACACAAAATATTACTTTGAAAAGCAAAAACTCTATTGACTATCGCCGACAAAATCAAAAACATCACTCAGTTCTCAATATGATCGACAAGTAGAGACGCCATCGAGAGAACTTTAAATTGAAAAACTGGTGTCGACACAACTGAGTCAAAAAACTGGGAGAAAGAGTATAACATTCTGAACCGGTTCATGTTGACCATAATCAGTCCTGTGAAAGGTGACTACTAAGAATTCGTTGCGCCTTACGAACGGGCAACGGGCGCCTTCATCTGAATTCTGGACATGAGACTGAGAGCTTTAAGACGTCCATGTAACAAATCAAAGACAAACATCACATTCAATTTAATCCGTCTACGCCACAATGTTAATTCGCTTGCAATGTTCGAGATAAGTAGGCAGACGATTATTGTCATCCCTCTGCCTTCGGAACGCATACATCAAAATCAATAACTTTTTCTGTATCGATTCGATTCTTGTAATGTAGGACAACTCGTGTGGATTTCACACAACAGACGCATACTAAAGATGCGTACACCATCGAGAAAGGGCGTCTAGGTCGGACTGTAACAGTCAGGGCCTATTTTTGAATTATTTTTTTCAAATTTTCTCGAATTTTATTTTAATGAAAAATACGTTCAAACAAGTTAAAATTAGTGTAGAATTAATAAGAATCGACGTCAAGTGTATTCTGAACTATATTAGAGGTCGTGCAGATGAAAAAAACCACAAGAAACCAAGCATGAACGGATGGCTGAAAATTCTGCCCTTAGTACTTATGGTAATAGTTCTAGGATGCCCGAAAACACCTAAAATAGGTCGTTTGAACAATTTTTCGAGTAAGAAAAATCAATAATGCTTATCAATTTTCAGAAATTTTAAGCAAATTTGAGAAAACTTGAGAAAATTTTCTCAAATTTTCACAAATTTTTTTCAAAAATAGGCCCTGGTAACAGTACAGCATCAGAAAGCGATCTTACTGCACTCATTAGTTTCAAGTCATCGACATTCATAATCTTAATAGCCTTGAACACTTTAGCGACGTCATCCATAAACAGAATGAAAAGAAAGGGACCCAAATGACTTCCTTGTGGAACGCCAGATGTAACCTCAAGCTTTCCATACTGAAATAGTCCAGGGTCATTTCCAAGATCACAAAGTTTCTTCAACAGCACGCGGTGCGACACTCTAGCATGTTACCCATGCCTATGCCGAAAAACACATATTTTGTAATAAAAAACGGATGGGCGCTTCAAAGGTAGAAAGCTATGAGGTTAAGACTAAGAGGGGTAAAAAAACCAACAACAAAATTATTGGAAGAGCTTTACCTCATAATTATTTTTTAAATCTCAAGTTCCGACGAACTTCTCATTTCAAAATATATGTTTTTCGCGCATACAGTGCTGTCAATTGGTAATTGGAGCTCGAAAAGCTACGGTCCTGTAAACTCTAAACCACGCAAGCTTATACAGGCAGTAGCAATTTTACAATGCAAGGTGGTGCCTTTGGTTGCTTTTTTTTTGTCGGATATATTTTTCTTCAATATTTCCTTAAACCCTAATTTTTACGATACAGTTAAAGAAATTTAAAATTATGCAGAATTTGAATCAGCTGTCCTTCAATTCGATACATACAATTGCTTCATTTCCAAACATACAACAGGGGACTATACGGCTGTTGTACTAACACGCGCACGCGTTGGGAACAGAAGACTCGTATAATAACATCTCAATGCATACATTGAAATGAAGGCCAACTGTACGAATCCAGTTGGTTGGAATTCTGCATAATTTTAAATTTCAATAATTGTTTCATTGCAGAGAAATTTTTTTCCACATAAAATAGACCATAGATAGAACACAAAAGCTAAATTGTTCTTCCATGATTGTCAAGTCTCGTCTTTGGTCGATAAAAGTTTTTCTAATCAACAATATGTTGCATAAATCTGATTATTTGTTGTGGCGATTTTAAATCTTCAACTAAACAAACAGCCACCCTTTGTAACCGAACTGGTAATTGAATCTACACGTTTCATATTCCTCACGTTATGCAAACATCTTTTCCACGTACAAATCTTTATCCAAATAAGCTCCAGTGACTGACTCAACATAAAGAAGTAACATACGTGTGTAGGTAGTTTATCGGATGGTACGGTTATATTTCTTGTGTTACATTTTATGACTAGAATCAATTACCTAAAGTATTGATGACTTTGTGTTCTTCAAGGTCGACATATATTTGAGCCTTGAGACTTAATTGGTTTCGGGTTATGATAATCGAAGTACAGTTTGAAGAAAGAAAAACTTATCAATAAATTGATATTATGATGGTCAAGGGCAAGACTTTGATTATGGCGAACAAAATTTATTTTTATTCTTTAAATCGTTCGTGTTTTTTTCCCAATGCTTTATGAAATATGTATACAAGACGATCATTCATTTGTCGCAACGGAAAAAGAAAACTATGTAATTTCAATGACCCTCTCATTATAGAAGTGTAACCAACTCGACTAATATTCAATTTTGACCGAACAAAGCATCAATGGTATATCCACAATAATATCCGGTCGTTAATGTGTTTATTATGTCATATTTCTGTATTCTTTTTAGCTTCGTAACTAACCTATAACAATATCACAGTAAAAAAACTTACGTCAAAATCAATAATCCACGAATAGAATTCTTTTTGTTTTTGTAGATAGATTTCATGTGACTATGTAGATATAAGTTGAGTTAATGGGAAATTAGTGAAACGTACGAAAATTTAAAGAGTTCAGTGCGTTTGCGTTGTCTTGTCCCCTGAAAATCAGATGATTTTAAACTGTTCGAGCGAGCAAAGATCTCTTTTATTTACAAATAGTTGATATGCAAAGGGAGATCTTAACTTTGAAAAAGCAATGCTGGCTTTTATAGCGAAATCGGGGAAATAAATTTCTCAGAGTACTCTACGCGGACCCGAACGAGTATCAGATATTTAATAAAAAATTAAGTTCTAATTACGTCCTTAGTAAGTTCATTGCAACAAAAGAAAATGGGGGCTGTTTACAAATGAATGACAGGTTTTAGGGGAGGGTGACGGTTCCAGAATTCGTACGGTGGGGGAGAAGGAGTCAAAGTGAAGACCTACGTACAAGAAAAAGTGTTCACTTTTTCACGCGTAAGGTTTGTGTGAAAGCTCAACTTGATAAAAATATTTTTTTTTTCAAGTTGAGCTTTCACACAAACCTTAAGCGATGCGAATCGCCCTTTTTATTGCTGCGTTAATGTTTTGTCAGTTTTGACGAGGTAATTTAATGGAATGTCCACCTGAATTAGGAAAGCAAAAATCAGGAATCAAGAAATCAGGAACCAAAAATCAGGAATCGAGAACCTAAAATAAGGAAAAACACAAATCAGGAAATACCAAAATTAGGAAAAACGAAAATCCTAACTGATTAAATAAATCAGGAAAAACATCAAAGTTTTAAATTCCTAAGGAGGTTGCAATCTTATTTTTGGACTAACGTCCTGCAGGCTGCCTTCCGTGCATGGGCCTCTGCCCCAAACCCCGCTAGGGTCTCTACTTCTTAGACCCCAGATATTCCCCCCCCCCTTGTCCCTGGGCTGCCGCCCCTCGACCCCTCCCTTTTTAAGGATTTATCACGGCCTGCGGCGCATTCTCTCAAAATTTATAGTACTTCTTTTGGTTTTTCCTTATTGCCTGATTCCTAATTTTGGTTTTTCCTAATTTAGTTCATTCCTACCTAATTTCAGTTTTTCCTGATATTTGTTTTTCCTTATTTATGGCAAATAATTTTTTTTCCTAATTTTCGGTTTTCTGATTTTTTTCCTAATTTTTGTTTTTCATAATTTTTGTTTTACTAACTCGTGTGGAATACCAATTTGATAAATCTTCCTGAAGTGGCGCTGAACGACATATGACACAATAATGGACTAAAGAATAAACTTCAATTTTGGGGTGTCCCCAAATTCGTACGTAATTAGGGAGGTCTTTGGAATTGTGGGGTAAAAAATCGCCAAAAAATCCGTACGTCATTTGTAAACAGCCCCATACTGGAACACCCATCTAAAGCAAACGCTGTATAAAAACCACCGTTCCAATCCTATTTCCGCATCTAATCACTCTCCCGACCCCACAAGCTGCATAACGAAATATTCATGAAAAACCACCGATTTCATGTGAGATCGAGTAGCCCAAAGCAGGACTCTACAGTCCGAACCTTTCAATCGATTTTCATCAAATGTTTTTGGTGATCTTCGAAAGTTCTTGAGAAACATACGGACTGACATACCACATTTTTTGCAAATTTCTCTTATTTAGACGAAACATTCACCAGCGTCTGGTTCTAAAAATAAGACGAACACGAAGCTAGAATGTCAGCATCGGAATGGGAAATCTCCAAATAAAATTTAACTGGTGAAACTATACATTGACATTTCACTTTCGCCATTCAACTGTCCTCTGAAGGCGTGAATTTTGCGTTTCTTATACAATTTTTAGGAAAATATCTTCACACCATTCACATCTAACATTCTCAGTCGAAAGTCACATCTTGGGGGTTCACATTTCTTGACTGAATGATTCAAAGATAATAAACATACAAAACTTATTTCGTGCTTACCATCTAGAGATTTAAAACAATGCGAAATTCGAACCAGTCTGTCCTTCATTTCATTGAGATGAGACTATACGGCTGTGCTACTGACACGCGAAACTCGTATAACAACATTTAGATGAATGCATTGAAATAAAGACCAGCTCTGTAGATATTCTAATAATAGAATCTCAGCGATCTGTATGAGCAGGGCCTCAGGAATTACGTTATCAAAAGTTCAGGGTGAGGAGCGGAGAGGATACACAAAGTCAAAGTCTGATAGATTTTTCTCAATTGATATTTTCTAACCTGAAATGAAGGAAGAAACTTGATTTTTGCATTCCCAGTCGTTACCTCATTAGTACCTAAAATATTGGTTCGCAGATGGAATATTTTCTTCCTAAGCGATGAAAATATATTTCATATAAAATTGCCATAAAAGTTTATGGCACTCGCAGAGAAAACTCTAACTCGAGTGAATGAATTGCCGCCCTCGTTACAATTTTTCTGCTATAGCCATAAACTTTACATCTCAACACAATTAATAGTGTGAAGTTGAGGCCATACGCTGAATAGTAATAGTGTCATATTTGCATTCAGCGACAGACCGCCGAGCCGCTGCTTGATTTCGAAAAGTGATCAGAAAAACAACGGGTCGCTCTGTTTGTTATTTCGGCAATATTGCGCAATGTAAAATTTCACCTCTTCCAAATTGTATTTGAATTTTACAGGGTGGTGTCTCCTAAAAAAGGCCTCTGTTTGTTGCGATTTTTCTCCATGAAAATGTTCTAAACGACGACGAAATGAGGGGTTCAGGCACTAGACCGGCCTTTGTCTCCTTATCTAGAACATTTTCATGAAGAAAAATTGGAACAAACAGAGGTCTTTTCAAGTTGGGCAGCCTGGTGCCAAAAAAGTTTCTATGACAATGCTGCAGTGGAAAAAGAGTACATTACTATACACTCGGTTTAAACTCGGCACCAGGCTGCCTACTTGCGAAGTTTCACTAAACACAAAGAACGCAGCCTGGTACCAAAAATCTGTTACTGTCATCGAAACGAATATTATCCGTCACATTAATTTCAATACGGCACCAGGCTGTCCACTGTCGACATAGAGGGCAGCAGGAGCCTGGTGCCAAATTGAAATTTATATGACGTATAACATTCCTTACTGCCGTTACAATGACGTTAACAGATTTTTGGCACCAGGGTGCCTTCTATATGGCTACAAATACTTTTCAAGTACGCAGCCTGGTGCCGAGTCGGAACCAAGTGAACATTTATGTACTTGTTTCATCATCCAACATTCTAAAAGAAATTTTTTTGGCACCAGGCTGCCTTCCGAAATCGACCATCGTGAAAATTTAAAATTAAATTTCCCTTGATTTTTCTTAGCTTATCGGTTTATTATATCGTAGCCGAACGTTTCGTCACTTTTATTGTAACATCTTTCGATCGAAAATCAAGAAAAAATTAACTTCACCTCTTCCACCTTCCCTTATGTTTCGCTGGAAAATCGAACGAAAACTCTTCAATCTATATTCCAACTTTAAATATCAAAAACGTGACCAAATACATGTTCTTACTCGTAGTCAAATAAGTCTTTCTTAAAACTTTGTTTTTCATAGTTTTTTTATTTAAATTCTATTTTCTTAATGTGTATTTATAAACTTGAATGGAAAATGTAGATTATGTCTTGAACTGTCATTTATATGTTTACGCGCTGTAAAACATATTACAGCAGCTCTTTTATAAATATCCACAACGTTTTTATTTGTGGCCTATGAAGCTGAAAAATTTGTTAGCGGGGACATGGTTTGAAATTTAAATGAACCAACACTAGTTGGTTCTATAAACGCATGCATTTTGAGTTCAAGCTCACTTTCCATCAACGATATATGACTATAAATATCTCGATAATATGAAACGAAGCTAAACAAAAGATAATTACACTTTTTATGATCATTTTCGTTAGTATGTGATGTGATGTACTCTCAGTGTTGGTGTAGCAAAAAGGCACAAACTAAGCTAGTCGTTGTTGAATATATAGACGAATAAATGAAATGCATTGAACGATGTAAAAGGTCTACTCCACATCAATTTCCAACTTTTATAATACATGCGACGCTGTACTCTCAAGTTGGAAAAACAGAAATAAAATAAATTTTATTGCAAGAAGGATGGGTCATTGGGGTATATTGAACTTGGTTTCATTGCCTCGTTTTCCTTCAGCTTCATTTGTTGTTTTTGTAATGGTTGCGTCGCAAATAGAATTTCACCCGATCTTATATGCAAATGCGAATATATTCACAGTCTTCTGTGTGTTTTTCGCATGAGACTTTTTCTAATTTAAATCAACACATTAATCCCATTTATCTGTCCATAATTTGAAGAAATTTCTTCAAAAATTTAATGGAATTTTAAAAGCAACTTTCAAGAATGACGTAAAATAGAAATTATACTTAGCTGAACACAGGTGGCGACACTATCCAGTGAATATCATAATTTCTATGAAATTACTATGAAATTCCTTACGAGGAACTCAAATAAAAACTAACTGATTGTGGTGAAGAGTCCAAAGAAAATCAGAGGAAGAGGTGTGAAGAGCAGGAAGACAAGGCAAATTCTATTGTGAACGCCTAAGGGGCACATATTTCTGAAAATTTCTCGAATCCTTAAAAACTCTTAAATGTTGACATTTCCATTAAGAATTTTAAGAAATTATGTACCAAAAACGAGAATACGCTTCATTTGCACGTGTTCAGTAACTTCAGGGCGAAATGTATGGGATTACGCCAGAATAGCAGTCGAGGCTGGAGATCACTAACATTTTATCTTTTATTTTAGAAAGCAATAGAGGTGTTGTACTTCATTCAGCTTTCGAAAATTCCAATCTAAAAGCGTATTTCCCATCGATCTTCTATAATATAAAATTCAAAATGTCACTGCACCTTACTGCACTTTGGTGCACCTCATTACACTACCCCTCACTGTACCTCACTACACCTTGGTGCATCTCACACTACACCTCAGTACCACCTCGCTACACCTCAGTGCACTGCACTTCAATTCACCTCATTACACCTCACTGCCTTTCACTGTACCTCACTTCACCTTACTGTACCTTGGTGCACCTGACTGCACCTTGGTGCATCTTACTGCACTTTGGTGCATCTTACTGCACTTTGGTGCACCTTACTACACTTTGTTGCACCTTACTGCATATCGTTTTTTAAACGATGCATTAAATTTAAAACTGGATGTGTAACTCAGAAACTAAACATATCAAGGGACCCGTACGTAGGAGAATAGATGCAGCAAACAGAGTTAATGTTACGAAAAGACTCGAACGTATTTAAGTAAAAATTGCCTCACGTCCACATTAAATTATATTGGAAATTGCCGATAGGGCAATATTGAAAAACCCGTCTGAAGCAACGGTGCAAAAAACCATTCTGAAAGCACAAAATTCATCCCCAAATAGAGAAAAATGTTCTCCTCAATCAAAGGATCGTTTCTAGTGCCCTAGCTAAGTCCAAGAACTCAAACTTAAAAAAGTTTCTTCCATAAATTGCCGGCCATACCCAGACTTTCAAACAGAAAAAAATTTATGAAAGTCGGAAAAGATTTACTCGAGTTATGTAAAAAAGACCACAAACCACTTAAAGTGCCCTAGCTCCGCAGCCCTTGGGCCGACAGTTCCCAGATTCAACTCCATGAAAGATTTTTTGATTACCTTTCAGGGAAAAGAAAGTTTTTGAAAATCGGTTGAGTTTTACTCGAGTTATCGTGTTGACGGACGGACGGACATTTTTTTTTTTGTTGTTCATTTGTCATCGATGCTCTCGTCACTTAATCTGCAACGAACTTTGGTGCAAATAAGACCGGCATTCGAAAATGTCCGTTCTGAATCCACACTTGTTGGTTTGACAGTTAGCAGATAAGTATACACGGTTGTCCTCGGCCACCTCTGAAGTCCAGGTGCAGCATCGGATGTAAAGAAATACTGAATTCGTCAAAGTATGATTCGTCACTCGCAAAATTTCAGTTCCTAGTTATCAATAGCTTGTTGCAGCTGTTCCTTCAAAGTAAGTGCTACGTAGTTGTTTCATTGCGATCCGATTCGTTCGCGTCACTTTCTGTACTAATCGTGACCAGGTCTGGTGGATTTGATGGTGTCCACCAATTTCTCTTTAGATAATTTTCGCAGGCCCAGAATTGCATCTACGTATGTACCGCTATGAAGGTATTGTGCAACGTTCGACAAATCGGTTAGTCGTTCAGATATCCGCCGTTTGAGAGCTTGCCTCATTCTGTTGTGTAGCACACTTTCACCAACAACATTTTTGAGTAAGAATTTTAGCGTTGTATTTGCAGTGAGAAGAGTTGCATTTTCTCTACACAAAGCCGCCACAGTTAGCGTGACAGGCAGAAGAATTTCGATTAACGTTTTAACCATTTGCAATTCTTCCTCCGAGAATGATTGATTTAACATCAATCAACGCCTTCAACACGCTGTTTTTCAGTTTGTCAAATCTCTCGAGCATGAGCAATCAAAAATCAACTGTATATTTTTGCCGAACTCTTCGACGACGTAATTTTGTAGGACTTCATTGTTAATCGTAGGCGATCTGTGAAAAGCGACTACCACACTCCGTATTTTGGCGATAAGTTGGGGCAAATGGAAGTCGTTGATAATTTCGTTAGGCTCGTCCGTTTCACCGTTGTCAATGATTAAAGAATCATTGTCTTCATTGTCCGCTTCCGAAAAATCACTTATGACGTCTGCGATGCTTTCGTCGACATTATCAGAAGCTTGTTTCGGTTGCTTTTTGTATAAAACTTCTATCACTGATAATTGAAGGCCATGTACGATGCACAATTGATGCTCAGCATCAATAGTTTACCAGCTTTTACCATAACATTGGGTCCATCCGTTGTTACGTTTACGATATCCGATTTAGCCTTATGGCTAGTCTTTCATCGATGAGTTCTACGATCTGATGACCATGCAAGGAAAAAAATAAATCAAAACAAAACTTCATCGGGTAAATTAGGCAAATCGAGAAATCAATTCACACTCTTTTTCTGAAGGCAACTTGCCATGGGCGCGACCCAGTCCAAGATTCCATGTTTCTGTCGTTGAATGCACGTTGACGTTGATATATCTTCTATTTCTCCAGTGCGAAATCTGTTAATTCTGAGCCATGTTCGTCTAGGTAGCTCAAACCCTTTGACTTCTGAGGTGGGATCGTCGATGAGTTCTTTGTTTGTCACTGCTGAATGTTGCCACAATTCTTTCCATCTGGATTTTAGATCGGTTAGATTTTGTTTCTCTCTTGATAGAACTTCCAAAAGGGGCTTCTGGATCGAAGTCGTAGAGTACTCGGTGCTGATTCCACGTCGATGTGCAGTGGTAGCTCGATGCTGGCCTCGATTTTTCTGCATTCTCCCTGTGCATTCTGCCTCTTGTCTACGAATGTGGGGTGGTGGCAGGTTGCTCAGCATATAAAGTCATTCTACTTCTGTTGGATTCACTGTGCCGGTTACAATTCTTGATGCGCAGTTGATTTGTGTGTCGATTTTATTGACATGGCAGCTGTTCATCGAATCGTGCTATGTTGTTCTCACGAATTTGTTCTGCGTAATTCAAAACATACTTTCGAATTGTTTTGGATGATCGAGGGATATCTGTGAATCCTCTGGCTAAAAGACCTTTCCGTATATCTTCTGATGTACAGAACATTTGATATGATATTCGCGTTAATGCGGCCATCTTAGCTATAACTGCTTCTAGAAATTCGTTGCCAACAGTTGCGTAAAAGTCGGTTTTTTTTTTCTTTCGGTGAAGCTGCAGGAGCATCTTCAAGTTTTTTCTTGAGCGTATTCTCTTTGCGAGTACTTTTCATGTGATTGTGTCGCTTGGCTGGTCGATTTTCCTTCAGCTTTTATAATGCGCGAACATTTTAAACATTTTCTTTTGTCTTGGTCTTTATTTGTTAAGAAGAATCTCCAAATACTAGATTCTTGTTTACTCTTCAGGTGTTCCGAGTTCTAAATCCATTTCGTATGAAAATTAATAATAAAACTAAGAAATTAATTTTGCTTGTAGAAAAGAATTAAATATTTCTTTGACCATAGGAATTTATGACACGTCAAATCCTAATTTTATTTTCTTGTCTATTGTTTAAGGTCCATAACGTGTATGCTAAAATATAGTCTACCTTTAGGCGCTCAAATGTTATATTTTCGCTGATATCAGTAGACAAAGACGCAGTTTCAAAAAAGTAAGTCAGCATTTCCCTTCCTAAAAATGGTGCCTTTTAATAGCAACTAAACTTATTTTTTGGGATCCTACCTACTCTGAGAACGGCGAAAAAATCGTAGAAATTTGCACAAAAACTCGTCGTTCTGAGACAAGGTTCAATCCCAAAAAATAAGTTTAGTTGCTTTTAAAAGGCAACATATTTCGGAAGGGAAATGCTGACTTACTTTTTTGAAACTGCATCTTTGTCCATGGATATCAGCGAATATATAATATTTGAGCGCCTAAATGTAGACTTTATTTTAGCACACAAGTTATGGGCCTTAAAATCTGACACAACAACAGGGGTTGCTAAAAGGTGATGAGATGATAAGAGCGATAACCAAAATGATTGCGTACTTTTTTCATGATAATTTAAAATTTCGGCGCAAAAATTCAAGAACCGGTTAACCGAAAAACCTGGTTTTCAGTGCCGAAAAACTGCGGTTGTTTCATGCCAAAAATCGCCCGGTTAACCGAAAAACCGGTTCGGTTTAAACTGGATTCCATTCCCTTTTAATTGAAGCGAAAAACGTTTTTTTTTTGAAAAGAGAGAAGTTTTTTTGGTGTTCTGGTTTCTTGTTATCCTTTTGTTATAAAAATGACTTTTGTCCAGTTGACTGACTGTTCATAAGGTGATTGCAAACTACGTGAAATTCAAGAAATCGCAACAAATTGGATGTATATCCTGAGTGAATGTCGTTCCATTCCGAAAAATTCTTTTAAAATTATTTTGATCGGAAAGATGTTTTTCGTTATTTCTTGAAAAACAAAATGTTGTATACAGTAAATGGCGGACGTCTTTTTGTTTCAATTGATTTATCCAATAAAACTCAAGGACGAAACTTGAATCTTTGAAAAGAAACACAAAATTCTATTCTGGTAACCTTTAACCTTACGATTTTGTGTGCGGGTGTATTTGCTATAATTTCGCTGTCCTATTGTAATAGAAATGTGTCTTATAATGGGGTTCAATTTTTACCTATACACATTTAAGGGAACCAACACGCATATGATTTACTTGAAGGGAAATCTTGACGGTACACGCTTGCTATTTTTTTGAATTGGTGTATTGTGTAACCATAGTTCAATATAGTATTATGTTGGTTTCGTTGTTTATTTGATCGGCTTTCGTAAACATACATCGAACCAAACATTACAAATTGTACATTAGTGTTTTCATGGAAGTATTGACCTCGTCTCTACATCCAGTCAACAAGTTTTCCTCCCTAGTTTCAATTTTCACAAACTATGCCAGCCGCATAACATTACGGATAAATGAAACAATGAATCAAAAATTTAATTGCAAAAATGATTTCGTTTTCATATTTTATTTCAATGTTTAGCTGTGCATGCAGTCAAAGCAATGTGCCATAACACATAAATTGTAAACCTCATCATGTTCAACCTAAATATAAATGTTGCTGAGTCCCTTCTTAATCGACCTTGACTGGTTCTGCTCGGTCATCGCTTGTGTATTAAGAGATCAGTGCACTGAGCTCGCGATTCTCCGTTTCAATGCACATACACACTCACTCATACACATATTGTTAGAGTGCAATCCAAATTTCCAACGACATCGTTTTGATTTCTGAGTTGTGAACTTTGCGAAAAATTGCGATGTTTATCTCTTTGCTTACACTTTTTCCATTAAAGAGCAAAGAGACTTCTCATTAAAACTCTTATTAACTCTATGGGTTGTCAGTATGTATAAAATCCATCCGAATGAACGATATTTGAAAAAAAACTGCTCGAAATTTGATGCACATCACGACAACACGCCATTATATCAATGCATTTTTTTGCAGAGCTGCGAAATGCATTTTTTTTACGAACATATTTTACAAGTGCAACGACACCATGCACCATTCGTTGTTAAATGTGTGTAAGAGTATCATTTTGTTGAAATTGGCATTTGTATTGTGCAGAAGGTTTGGAAATTTTTTATGCAGTTTTGTATGAACACATCTCACAGTTTTTCTTTTTATTTTGCACTAATTGAGAATACCAAATTAGGCAGAGATTTCGAATGACGATTACCTTTACCAGTACGTGGGAAGGGATGGATTTCAGCGAAGATATTAAAGAGAATTTATGGTTGTAATAATCACACTTTTTGATTCAGTGTGATCTTTGCTATTCAAAAATATGCGAGGGCGGTTATTACAAACGCAGGAGACAATGTAGGCAATTTAATTTATTAGATTCAAGCCACAATTAATTCAATTTATTCCACCACGTTTCGCAGCTGTGATTATTCAGATGACAAAAGTAAACGGGCTCCAAAAAATCAGAGCTTTTTCAGCTTATCAATGTGAATAATCCGAACGATGTAATATTGAGATAGCCACAACGAAATAGTTATTTACATGCGACTGACGAGGGCGAAAATGATGGCATTTTTTGAATTTATTGAATCTTGTCCCGCCTCTTAGTATGTAAAGTTGTATGTTCTTCTATCTCGGACGATTGATTTTGGGCAATTTCGCGAGCTCTAGACCGAACGAAGCGGGGTCAACAAGCGAGAATGCCTAAATCGTCGAAAAGATGTACACAAATAACTATGACATGTGTTAGACATTGGTACACAGAGTTGGTTGAAGGGTCTATTCTAACTGTCAAAATGACGTATTAAACGTCAAAGCTATGAAACATTCGAACATTTAAAAAGGTGCTCCAACTTGTTTGTGTCGTTAATCTTAATCGAAAAAGAATCTAAAACGAAAGAAAAATATATTTTATCTGCCTAGAACGATAATCTCGCATTTTTCTCCCTAGGGCAAAATTGTTTTTCTCGATATATCTTTTCTCGGCAGATAAAATAGCATATGCACCGCTGTCCAGGATGGTTTATTTTGATGATTTGGATTATTTCCCACACCTTCGGCTCGGGAAATAACCTCCAAATCGTCAAAATAGAGCATCCTGGACAGCGGTGCATAATCTACTATATTTATCTAAATATTTGACGTTTACATCATTTCGAAAGTTGGAATCCAAATGGGATTCAAACAATCTATAAAAATTAGCTAATGATATCTTCATCTCAAATTCGAAGGATGACGGGTAAATCTCAAAATTATATTCGGCAAAACTATTATTTTGATGTAAATTTTGTGTACGTTTCTTGGAAAAATCATGAAAAATGCATTTATAATTATGTAAAATTTATGTAGATAATGTAAAAAAGATGCACAAAAAATGGATAGGTTATGTAACAACGATAGATTTTATTACATTATTTTTCCATCATTTTTACATTTCAAATTAGAAAAGCATTTACATCATTTTTGTGAGAATTATGATCCTTTCGGTGAATAATGAAAACGATAATCTTTGCGTAACAAACGATAAAAGTGACTGTTCGTACAAAACTGACTCAACAATGCAATGTCATCTATGTATGACCCAGAGTTTCTTTCTAACGGACCAAAAGCAATGTTGACAAATTTACTTTCACAGCCCCACTATTTGCCAACTATTTATACAAAACAAAGAGCAACCAATTCTTTCAAGACTAAAAAAACTCAAAAAAACTAAAAGAATAAACCGTTATAGTGCACCCCCTCGACGTACACTAGCAAAACTTCCGACCTTTGTACCTTCACCGATCTCAACCGATTTCTCGTTTCTCTTTTCCGAACAGTTTTTCACAAAATGGCCAATGGTGGCACAATGATGACAACGGAAATTATTCACTTTCTTCTTTGACCTTGTTGAACTTGAAAAAAATGCACCAGCATTTCTGTCTTCTTTCGGATCAAATCTCCTTTGTTGTAACAAAAGCGTCTTTACGTCCTCTGTTGTGAGCTTCGCAGAAGAATTTTCATAGACCATTCGGTAATCCAGCCAGCATTAATGAAGCTATAATTTCATCGTCCAGTTTTAATCCAGTTTTTTTACTTTGAGTGACGTCATTGTAATCTCGTTTACGTATTCTTCAATAGACGCACAAGCGGATTTTAATTCAACCAACTGTTTCAGTAAGGCAACTTTCCGGCACAGTCCACTATCTTCAAAGGCTGTTTGAAGAGCATTCCACGCATCTTTAGCAGTTATCGTTTAAGCTATATACGATAGGATGTTTTCATGCAGCAATAAACTAACCTCCCACCAAGCCAACAAATCTGCCTCGATTTGTTCTGCCGAAGCATTTGTAGGCAATCTCTTATCGACACACGACCACACGTTTTTGATAACTAGATGCGATTTAGCTGAAATCTTCCACGTATCATAGTTTTCGCGCCCTTTCAGCTTCGAAAAACGGTTGGTTTCACTCGCCATATTCAAATGAACCAGTTTGACGACAACGACTTTCACCGCCAATAACCTTGTTTGAAGATTCAACAGTAGGTTTCCGTTGTTTTGACGACCAAACAACTAAACGATTTCAGCAATTTTGACGACCAAACTACTAAACGATTCCAGTTATTTTAATGCCACCAAATAACAAAACGAAATTCCAGTTATTTTAACGCCACCAAATAACCAAACGAAAAAACCAGTGAAAAAAGGTTGAGTATGACGTTGACCTTGAATCTTGTACCAAAAACGAATTACTACTGCCAACAATAAAACACTTTACGCACAACTATTTTACTATTACTTTTTATTTCAAAACCGTGTCTGGGCTCCCATAACCTGTGAGAGTTATGATCCATTCGGTGAATAATGAAAACGACAATCTTTGCGTTAAAAAGGATAACAGTATTTATTGACAAGCTTACTCAGTGACTGTGCATACAAGACTAACTCAACAATGCAATGCCATCTATGTATGATCCAGAGTTCCTTTCTAACGGAGCAATGTTGACAAATTTACTTTTACAATTTTAACATGATTTACCGTCTAAGCCAATCTTGAAGAAAAAAAAATCGACTGGGTTATCTTCAAAAGTACATGTTCGACAGTCTCTGCGTCGTATTCGAAGAATTCAGATGTTTTTAGGCGCATAACTTGTCAACCAACATTAGAGCGGAGAATATTTTCGAAAATCTCATACAAAAAGTCAATTTTCCTGGCCCATGAGGCCATTCTCTAAATGTCAAAGGCCCTACCGAAGTACGCCTTTTGACATCTGAGACCACCAACTTTCTAACCGCCATAGTTCTAGAGATATGAGTCATCCCTGAAATTCAAGAAGTGGCCATGTCCCAAAACTCTGAGACACGTGTTCGCAAAAATTCGATTATCTACAACTTTCTACCTCTCATAGTTCAAGAGATATGGCTCATCCTTCCAATTCTAGAAGTAGTCATCCCAGGATTGGGCCATATTTCCCCAAAACCCTGAGACACGTGTTCCCTTAAATTTTATTCTCTACAACTTTGCCTTCGACAGTAAATCTCCATATTGCATAGTTAAGGAAATATAGACGAACAATTGTTTTCGTATATGGCCAAGAAACTCAATTTCGTCCCAGACCCCTGACCCGATTCCCACAAAAAAATTTGCCCAGTTTTGTGACATCAAATGCTTTCATTTGACACCAAAATGAGAAATTTTCGTGCTATACTTGCTGAGATATTTGTTAAAAAGTTTCATCGACCCTCGAAAATTTCATGTCCGGCCTCCACTTCTTCAACCGTATCACCGGACCTACTTGGCCGATTTTGCTCATCTTCGAACTTGAATCATGGGAGGCATGTACCTTTAAGGGGAAAATAGTTTAGGGTGATTGGTTGAGCCGTTTGAAAAAAAAAAAAACATAGAAGGGACCCGTACGTATCAGAATAGATGTGGCAAACAGAGTTGATGTTACGAAAAGACTGGAACGTATTTAAGTAAATATTGCGTTCACATTAGACTGTATTGGAAATTGCCCGTAAGGCAATTTTGAAAACCCCGTCCGAAGTAACGGTGAAAAAAAATTCTACGAACTCACAAAATTGACCTACAAATAGAGAAAAATGTTCTCCTCAATTTTGTCTACAACATAGCAAAAAACTATTTTTGGGCTAGGGCCGACCTAGGGCCTTAAATAGAGGCCTCGGATACATACTTCCATAGACAAAAATGTTTCCCTCAATTTGCTCTGCAACATACCAAAAAACATTTTTTTATGTTAGTGCCGACCTTAGGACCGACATGAGGCCCACTTGAGCCCTAAGCACAGGTAAAAATTCTTCTATAAATTGTCGGCCGTGCCGAGATCTTTCAAACAAAAAAAAAGTTTTTGAAAATGGGAAGAGATTAACTCGAGTTATGTACAAAAAACACGTAGGGCACTAACAAAGACTCTTTTTTAGTGTCCTAGCTAAGTCCAAAGACTCAAATCGAAAAATGTTTCTTCCACAAATTGTCGGTCATGCCCAGATCTTTCAAACAAAAAAAAATTTTGAAAATCGGAAAAGATTTACTCCAGTTATGTTCAAAAAACACATAGAGCCCTATCAGAGACTCGTTTTTAGTGCCCTAGCTAAGTCCAAGGACTCAAATTAAAAAAAGTGTCTTCCATAAATTGTCGGCCATGCCCAGACCTTTCAAACAAAAAAAAAATTATGAAAATCAGAAAAGATTTACTCGAGCTATGTGCAAAAGACCAAAAACCACTTAAACGGCCCTAGCTCGGCGGCCCTTGGGCCGACAGTGCCCAGATTCAATACCATACAATACCATTTTCGAATACCTTTCAGGAAAAAAAAAGTTTTTGAAAATTGGTCAAGATTTACTCAAGTTATCGTGTTGACGGACAGACCGACAGACTGACAGACAGACAGACCGATAGACGGACATTGTTTTTTTCGCTGATTTGTCATTTGGAGGCCACAAAAAAAGTTTCTCCTTTACTCCCGGGTTCGAATTCGCAATGTAACAAACGTGGTAGTAAATGCATCAGACCTTCGTACTTCGTACGGGTCTAAAAACCCATGACCACGCTAAGTTTTCCATCCCGCAGGAATGAATTCTGATCAGAGTAGTAATAAACTTTTTTCACTCAGAGTTATTTGTCTGACTGTTTCACCGTTTGAATAACGTAAGTCATATTCTTAAGGAATCTTCTTTACACAAGAGACGCAGCCGCTTGTCGTTATCATAAAATTAATAACAAATGAAGCATAAGAAGACTTCAGAGCTTCAGATTTTCATTTTTCCACATTTCAATTGTTTTTCATTCGAATCATTTGCAACCTCGAACTTCCCTGTCCTTGCACTTAAAGATTCGTCCTTGTACATGCGCATTACTCCTTCTAGGTAATCAGAAAAATAAACATATTTTCTAGAATTTTAAATCAGCAAAGAATAAGAAACCAGCAGACAATAAAAATGTCAATCCGGTTAGTTGCATTTCTTTTTATTTTAGAATAAAACGCATTTTTACGATCCCATGCCAACCGTGCAGACATAATCTTTTTTGTCATAGTAGATGCGATATTGACAGTGACACTGGATGGTCTTGAATCGATTATTTTTTGTCGGCACACTATCGCGATAATTCTAAACCCAATACACTGGCATGAAATCTGCATAGGCTTTAATGGTGATGTGTGTTTGCATAACATTCGAAACAAGTAAATTATATACTTGCATTGTATGCAGTTTTGCCACAAAAATGCATTCGTAGAAGTACACTTTTCTCACATATACAATTGCAATGAAAATTCGCAAACGAAGTGAATTTATATGCGTAAAGCTTCCAAGAGGATTGTTGGTGTGAGTGAGATTATCGGATGGGTTTATGATTTTAGTGACAAAAAAATTTACTAAATTGCTGTTCATAAAGTGCAATCATAAAAGTGTCTATTGCACGCCAGTGTTTAAAAAAAATCGCTACGGAAATAAATGCTGAATTAATTGCATTTTGACGCTCCTTAACCAAGAAGTCCGGAAGTGCTTTATGGTTTGTTGATTTTTCATAAAATGAATTGATCTATGGTGACTATAACGTTTATTCATAAATAGATGCAGTCTGCTGTGCGTTATGCTTTATTCAATACTCACATGGTAGAGTGACTAGCCCCTTGATTTCAAATTAAACATTACAATTTCTGAATTTTGTATAATCTTTTGTTGATGACGTTCCGGCTATCCCTTCGCATTTTTTGTTCATTTCATTTTCAACTGTCTGGTCCATAAAACATTGGGGTTGCCTTCCATCAAATTACATACAAGAACACTTATTTACTTCGTAATATGTACCGCTTTGCCTCACAGACCCACTCCCGTTTATATTTTGCCATCGTGATACAAATCGTACACATAGACCTTGTTTCATTGTTATATAACTTTAACATTTACTCCCAGTCCCAGTTGCATACACATATAGGTTCGACAGCATTCCCTATTTTAGAATGCATTTGTAGTTGTTCTTCCATTTATTCTTCCAATTTTATACCAAGGGCAACTTATATAAATATGTGTATTTTGTACGCATAAGTTTTTGGTCGTCTAGGTAACGCCCTTCTGTTCAATGGTACAAGTGCAACATTG
>WJQU01002938.1:0-15059 GCA_029228625.1 Pseudolycoriella hygida
CAAAGTTCAAAGTATTGATTTCGAATGCGATACTGGAAATCAAATTAGTTAAGCGAAAAAATTTCCGGTAAATTCAACATTCATCTGCTCATAACAATATTCCGACTTTAATCAAGACAACACTGCCAATAATGCGTACTTCGAATCAGTGAACGTACGCGTTTTTCACATTTCACTTTCGGTGCTCGTATTAGGACCGAAAGTAAATATGGAAGCACGAGTAAATATTGGGTTCATTCTTTCACTTTCGCTTCAAGGGTTACATTTTTTAATTTTCGGTACTCATTTGCGGGCCGAAAATATAAACTTTCGCAAGATGTGTCATAAAATAGTTATTTGCGTACGAGGTAGTAGGCATGTAAGTCATTTCCGAGTTGCGTATTAAGTTTTTCCTGCTTGCTATCATCGACGAAAGTTGAAAAATGTATGCCTAAGCTGGCGCTTTCGCCCCGTGGGATTACATTTTTCTTTTCGTCCCTGATAGCAAGCATGAAAAAAATATTTCACCCCGAAGCGATGGTTAGGTACACTTAAAAGTAAAGTTGTCAGCTGTTTTTGTGACATAACGATAATTTCCCTAGGCGTCGGCGCATATTTTCCACCGGACAAACGGTTATATCCCGGCGGATGATATAACACTCTAGCCGGGGATATTCTTATACAAATATCGTCCGACTAGAGTGAAATTAGATGGATTGATGGCGTCGAACAAGATCTTGGGACGCTCAGAGTAAGAAATTGGCAAAACATGACAAGGGATAGGCAGCGTTGGTTCAGGATCCTCGAGCAGGCCCACAAATGGCTGTAGCGCAGAAAAAGTAATGAAGAGTGAAATATCATCCGCCGGGTAATAATCACTTTATTCGTGGTAAATTTTCATCGTAGCGGAAAATAACCCTTCGGGTCATATTTTTCCCTGGTCTTATTTTCCAAAGATCTAAAATAAACCGGGGATACTTTCGTGGGAAAGTATCACCCGCCGGGTGTTTTTCTCTCCAGGCAGGCAATAATATCTTCACTCACCCGCCCCGAGAAAACATCTACAGCCGGACATTATTTTCCCTTAACGGGGGACATTTTCCCCAGCCAGGAGGGATGATGATGTCTACGACAGTATGTACGATAAGTTGATATCGATGCTATTTGCAAAACTAAAACAAATACCGAGTCATTGTATAAAGGCATCTTTTCTAATATCTTTACCTTGCGCTATTTTATTTATTTTAATTTATTATTCTAAATGTTTGGACTTTCGAAGTTTTTACGTAAGTCAGAATATGGTAAACAACTATTGAATCAGTCTCACACCATATAGTCGTCCTTGCAAAAGCATTCTAAACAAACAACATGTTGTTCCTATTTGTTGTAGTAATTCTTTCAATTGCATGTGCTTAATGTGTTTATTTACGCAAACAATTTTTATGCAAGCGTAATGGGAAAAACACGTACACAAGGAAGTGAAGCATAAAACAGAAATTATAAAAGGTATGAGACGTAGCAAAAGTTGTCGGGCATCTGGAAGTCCACTTGCTCCACCTGTCAATGGTGGAAAACAAGATAAGCTCGTGATTATCAGAAGCATAACTATACCTATACTACAACTCAGCCATGTACCCTATGTACACTAACGAGGGGCTATCCACTGGTCAAAAATTTGTACCAAAAATTCCAATTCCATAAAAAATATCCAAAAATTCCAAATAATTCCAAGAAATTCCAAAATTTCCACAAATTTTCCGAAGTTCAGAAGCTCCGAAAATTCCAGAAATTCCAAAAATTCAAGAAATTCCACAGAAATTCCAAAAATTCCACAGAAATTCCGGAGTTCAGAAATTCCAAAAACTCCAAAAATTCCACAGAAATTCCAAAAATTCCAAAAATTTCATCGAAATTCCGGAGTTCAGAAATTCCATCAGCCTCTACCAAAAAAAGTGAAGTGGATAACTCCTCGTAGACTAGAAGCTTTTTATTTGCTCTACTGAAAACTTTTCTGGTAACACGCACCCATCTAAATGATTTGGAATTAGCAATTCAAAATGGCGCACTGACCAATTTATTTGGTGCATATTCGCTACCAATAAATTGGTAGGGTTACAAAGTAATTGGCGCATCTTACCTGTTTTGACTGAACAAATGAACCAATTATTTTGGTTTATTTTGCAGTGTCGTCATGTGATATTATTGCCGACTCGACTGCAGCACTTCTTGCTGAGTTATCAATGGCTGATTATACGACAGAATGCTGATTTCGATAAAGTATCGAATTGGAGTTGTTTTCACACCATAGTTTTGTTTACAAACAGAGGGCGAATTTGTCAACACGTCGGGGTATGAGAAAAAGAATCATTCGATGCGTGTGACGAACTAGATTTTTTATAATGCAGGGCTACCGCTCGACTATGACAAAAGTCCACTTACGATCGAAACATAACAAAAGCCCCGTACGTACCCGAATCAAGTAAAGCATATTTCAAGAATACGAGTTAACTGTGTCATGTCATACATTTCCCTATAAAATTGCCCAAGACAATCTCCAAAGCCCTCCAGAAGTAATTCAGAATTAAACTTGATCATCACGAACACCTTGGCAAAAAAATTTTGGGTAAAGAAATTTTGCTCACATGAACTCCACTTATAAAGCACTTTAACTTCGACTCTAATACTCAACAAACCCTGGAACAGGTGTTCACTAAAACTTAATTTTCTACAATTTTGCCTTTGGAAAAAACTTCCTAGCTGTGGTAGTTCTAGAGATACGGGTCATCCCTCCAGATTCCACGTCTGTACTAAAATGTGATTCTTTACAACCTTGCCCGAGGGGGAAACAGCTCCGGGAAGTCGTGGCCCGCCGTAGAAAAAATTTACAAATCATCAGGAAGATCACAAAGTCATCCGGAAATTCACAAAATCACCCGGAAAGTCAAAAAAATCTTATAAAAGAACGAAAAACCACGAAAAATCATGTAAATTAACAAAAAATCACTGCACAAAAGTTCTGGAAGGAAGTCTGAAGTCATAGAAAGTCACAGAAAAACACAAAAAGTCGTAGAAAATCACATAAAGTCGTAGAAAGTCACAAAAGTTATCTAAAAGCAGGAAAAATCACATAGTCACAAAAAATCAGAAAGATACAAAAAAATCACAGAAAATCAAAGAAAGTCAGGAAAAAACAAAGAAAGTCACGACAAATAATCTAGAATCTTTGAATGAAGTGTACGGAAAGACACGGAAAATCACGAAAAGACATGGAAAATCACGAAAAGACATGGAAAATCAAGAAAAAATCATAAAATCATGAAAATTTAGTTGTGTCCGGAAAAGTCCGAATCTAATCAAAAAATCACGAAAATCAAAGTCGTGGCTCTACTTTTTTGGGAGTAGTTTCCCCCTCAACCTTGCCTGTGCAAGTTAAAAAGAGAAAGATACACCAATGTCAAATTTCTCACGACCGTTCGTTCTCAGCGAAGTGAACTCGGCCATCGACTCATTGAAAACAGGAAAAGCAGCCGGTGCCGACTATATTTACCCTGAATTCATCAAAAATCTGGGAAAAGCAGCGGGGAACTGGCTTACAAAGCTCATGAATGACATCCTATCTACATAGAATATCACAAGTGAATTCCGCAAAAGCAAGGTCGTGGCTATCCTCAAACCAAATAAACCAGCAGACGATGCTCATGCCTCAAGACACTTGAACGCTTACTCTACAATCGAATATACTACAAAATAGACGAAGTCACACCGCCAGAATTCGCAGGCTTCAGAAAAAATCGTAGTTCGTGCGATCAAATGCTAGCCCTATCGACGTACATTGAATCCGGGTTCGAAAAGAAACCGAAAGCGGGACTCGCACTGGTGGACCTTTCGTCAGCGTACGATACCGTATGGAAGGACAGCCTGTTGCAAAATTCCTGGAAAAAATCCCATGTTCAAAACTTATACAGCTCTTGGAGAACATGCTCTTAAACAGACGAATCAAAGTATTTATGAATGGGGTTTGCAGCAGGACGAGAATGTTGAACAATGGCCTCACGCAAGGCTCCGTGCTTTCGCCACTTCTTTTCAACCTTTATATAAGTGATATGCCGGAGACGTTATCCCGCAGATTTGGCTATGCCGGCGACAACGCGCAAGACGTTCAACACAAAGACCCAGTATACATAAAGACTATACTCACCGCAGATCTGACAATTCTGGAAAAGTACTACAAAGATTGGCGGCTAAGCCCGAATCCAGATAAAACGGAAGTGAGCTACTTCCATCTTAACATCAGGGAAGCCAACTCGAAGCTTCACGTTAAATTCTGCGGAAAGGAGGTAAAGTTCAAATCGAACACCTACCTTGGTTACACAATGGACAGAACCATGACCCACAAGCCGCACTTGGAAAAAGTCGCGCAAAAACTGAAGACACGCAACAACATCATCCAAAAGTTAGCTGGATCGACATGGGGCTGTGACGCTAATACCTTACGTACAGTTGCACTGTCAGTTGTGTACCCAACCGCTGAGTACTGCTGTCCTGTCTGGCTGCGAAGCGCACGTGCTAGTAAAGTAGATACACAACTTAACGCCAGCCTTCTTATTACCATTAAATCGACACCATTACCGTGGCTACCGGTATTAGCGAACATCATGCCTTCAGACATTCGACGCGAAACTGCTCTGTTTAAAGAATGGTTCAAAATACAAGATAACGAAACGCTTCCAATTAACCAAAATCTTTCTACTGCCCCAGTCAATCCAAGGTTGAAATCGAGAAATCCAATTTGGACAGAACCGTTCTTCAGAAACAAACAAAACTACACGCAAGACGCAAAGGAATAATGGAGAATCTCATGGAACGTAGCGGATTTGCACCTAGACACCTAGTCACCGACCCGACGGAAAAAATAAATGGTATGGATGGAGCACGAAAAATCTGGTGTCGTCTGAACAGAATCAGAACACACTACACAAGTGGAACACACTACACAAGTGGAACACACTACACAGGTGGAACACTACACAAGTGGAACACACTACACAAGTGGAACACACTACACAAGTGGAACACACTACACAAGTGGAACACACTACACAAGCGGAACACACTACACAAGTGGAACACACTACACAAGTGGAACTCAAACGTAGCACGAAAAATCTGGTGTCGTCTGAACAGAATCAGAACACACTACACAAGTGGAACACACTACACAAGTGGAACACACTACACAGTGGAACACACTACACAAGTGGAACACACTACACAAGCGGAACACACTACACAAGTGGAACACACTACACAAGTGGAACTCAAACGTAGCACGAAAAATCTGGTGTCGTCTGAACAGAATCAGAACACACTACACAAGTGGAACACACTACACAAGTGGAACACACTACACAGGTGGAACACTACACAAGTGGAACACACTACACAAGTGGAACACACTACACAAGTGGAACACACTACACAAGTGGAACACACTACACAAGCGGAACACACTACACAAGTGGAACACACTACACAAGTGGAACACACTACACAAGTGGAACACACTACACAAGTGGAACTCAAACGTAGCACCGAACTGCGACTGTCGCGACGACGTTACGCAGACTATCGACCACATTGTCAACGAATGCGCTTTAAGGAAATTCTCTGGTGCATTGACCGATATACATGCAGTGACTCCGGACGCCATGCAATGGCTACAATCTTTGGACATCGATCTTTGATCCTAGTTTCTTTTTAAGCTCCGACTGACGCGAAGAATATTATCTTTCTTTAACATTAGTTTCTTCTTGTATAATGTTTTTCAGATACGAAATAATAAAAACTTAAAATTCTGATTGAAACTTGATATCATTGGAATGAGAGGACTTGCGTCACATTTCCTTTTTCGTCTACGAATCGATATACGAATCGAAAATATATGCAGCCACTGACTCACATGCATATTCTGTGAGTATGATGACAAATTATAACTGCAAATCACATTTGTAAATGAAATCATATGTTCAAAGCTCCGTTCACAAATGATGTCTCAATTGACGAGGAGAAAAACGTGACAATAAAAATCTTTGACACTTTTTGCGTGAAGGGGAGAGCGGGTTGAAGATGTTGTAAAATAGCGTGCAGACATGAATGCACGGAAACATGAATGGCAGAGTTTAAAATAGGATTGTCTTGTTCTTAAAGAAAGTGTCATGGTATAATAAGATAAGATAAGATAAGAGTTTCAATCCTAACCGGCTGAGTATTTTAGCGTCACATTACACCTAGAGGTGTGCACCGGTCAATTTTTCTCATTGCTGTTTTACGCAAACATTACTACTGTACGGTATTACCGTTACACTTTATGTTTTTTTAAAGATAGATAGAAAATAATTCTTCGAGACACAAAAAGAAAATCCGGACATGCATCAAAATTTCAAAATTCAATCAACGAATTCAGTAACTCACAACTACAAGTTTCATACAAAGCAAGGTTGTCTTGTCCAACAATCAAATGCATTCTAATTTTCTCAAAGTGTCATCAGAGCAATCTAAAACTATTGCGCAATTCAATTACAGAATATATGGAAAATACCCGTGGTGCATAAAAAAAATGAAATTTTACATTCGTTCAAAGTGTTGATCTCACCTACAGAAGTCAATATTCAAATACGATAACGATAAATTCTTATAACAGAATTTCTAATGTAACTACAGCTTGCAATAACAATGAATTTATTTAGAAAACATTATTTCTTCCTACAACGCAATTGAATCTTAAAAAAAAAATCTGTAAATTCCATCAAATGATTATTCCACTTTATTGGGGGTCTAACATTGAGGTCGCCTCCAGTAGAATTTTCTCTTATCTTAATTTTAATGTGATTTGCTGACCTTTAGCTCAAAGATTCAACAGCAGAATTGATAAGCTTTTGCTGTGTTAATAAATCGCAAATAAAATTGACTTAAGGTTCATGCATTGAATATAAAAAGTAGTTAATTTAGGGGTCGTTCATATGCTAAAATATACATCCTCCTGACACGATAGTATCAAGAAAGATGTATGGACTATTTTGCGACCCCATAATTGAAAAATGTAAAATTTTTAGTTCAAGAACAATAAAAACTAACCTTTTTCGATGCTATTTAAATATTTCTTGCACGAATCGGTGTGTTGCTTCGAAAAGTTTTGCTGAATATTCGACGATGAAGAAGCAGCTGTGGTAGGCTTTGTATCTAAATCTTTGAGAGCTTCGGTGAGTGATTTAACGCCTGATTGAGCCTCCGTTGTAATTTCTTTTTTTGGATATCGAATATAGATATATTGGTCTTCGTGCGCTGGTGGTGAAAATGTGGTTCCATCTATGTCAAAGCTGTAAATTGACAAGAAAAACTGGTTATCACAATGTAGTGATGCTGACGTATTTTTAAGGGAGTGAATGGGAGGGCTTTTTTTGAACGTGGATCGAGCGCGTAAGATATTTATTAACTACGTGCACGAAAAATTTATTTTCCCTCCTGTTCAAATTCATTTCCTAAAAAATATCCAATCCATGTTGAAGTTAGGGGACTTTCGCTGCGTGAAGAAACCATCTCCTTGGCGGGCGATAGGAGTGCATGGAGGACGATAGATCACTCATACCAGCTAAAAAAAACCTCTTTTCGCATACGTCGGTAAAATAAATGTTATGGGAAGTTATAGCGTTAGTCACATTACAGTTGACAGTTTCTATTAGTTATCTTCGTGCGCATTATTTAAATATGGTTGTTGGACCTGGAAGATGATCCATAATTCACTCGAAAGAATCAGCAACTCCAGCTGTGAGGCTATCGATCAAAGATATTTTTAAATGACGTGAAATAACAGTCAGAACAAAAAGTTGTTCTACAAGATGCCTCGAAAACTCGTTGATTTGATATTTTAGAGTGCTTTTCGGTACATTTTCCAATTTTGCGTTTTTTATGAAATAGTATTTATAAAGCAAAAAAAGACTTTTATGCAACGCATGACAAAAAGTATATATGAAATTCCATTATGTAACTTGTTGCGAAATAGTTATTTATGCAACTAGTTGCGAAATGGAGTTGTTTTTGTCACTAGAACGAAAAAGTTCTATATTCGCAACGAAATGTCATAATATTAATTTATGCAACGCCGTTGTGAAAAGTGAACTTTTTCATGCATCGTTTCGGTGACGTTAGAGAGGTCGTTTTATAACTGGTTTTACTTTTTATCGCTAGTGATAAAAAGTAACTTTTTATCACTCATTCGAGTGATAAAAAGTTACATTTTGTCACTAGTGATAAAAAGTAACTTTTTATCACTCATTTGGGTGATAAAAAGTTACATTTTGTCACTAGTGATAAAAAGTTGCATTTTGTCACTAGTGATAAAAAAAAACTTTTTATCACCCATTTGGGTGTTCATTCAAAGTTCATTCAAAAGTTCATGTTTCACAAGTTGTTGCATGAAGTCTTGTATGAAACACGTTGCGAAATTGGTTGTTTTTGTCACACGATGTGGTTATCCAACTCGCTTCACTCGTTTGATAACTTCAAATCTAGTGACAAAAACAACTCCATTTCGCAACTAGTTGCATAAATAACTATTTCGTTCTGTTTTTGGTTGCGAAATGGGGTACTTTTCGTAAACACATTTTTTGTGAGTATTTTGAGTTGCGAAAGCAATTTTTTTGTCATTACAGTAAAAGTACTCTTTCAGAGAGGCATTTTTGCCTGTAACTATTTCAATATTGCAATATGGCCGCTTACTGGTGCTGGCCGAAGACTACTACATGGCCGGTAACTGGTGCATTTACCCTACACAAAATTTCACATAAAATCACAGTGTTGAACACTACAATTGGTTCAGATTTGGAAACAAAAATTTTTTTGCTTTCACTTTGCTTTCATTATGGAGAGTTTTCGCTGCACTTTTAAGTTGCGAAAACAGTTTTTTGTAACAAGTTACGAAATATTACATTGCATTACAAGGAGCTAAAATGATGGATTCAATCAGCCTGCAAGGTTTTTACGGCAGACCGTCAATCGTAAGTCTCAGCATCTTGTGGTTCAAAGTCACAGGACTTACTATGGCAACTATGAACCTATGAACAACGTTTGTATGCAATTCAACAAGTTTTCGGAATTATACGACAGCTCGATGTCTCGAGAAATATTTCGTAAAAAAGATAAAAGTCAAACAGCTCGAAATCAAACTTAATGGAGTAAATAGACTCAATTGAAAGCGAAAGCTCATTTGCCAATGGAAATTGTTTTAACTGTTCCAATGTAAATTGGTTCTCACTCGACCAATCCTAGTCAGTTTGGTTTGTACTCTAATCAAAGTCTAAATTGGCCTCTGCTCACGCAGTCTACGTGACCTGGAAACGTCACAAAAAACTAATTTTTTTTTCAGGTAGAACCAGGGGAATTGGTATTGACCCATAGAGATGAGCGGGTCGACCATTTTTCGAAACCCGACCCGGACCGAACCCGATCCGATAAAATTTTTCGAAACCCGAAACCCGAATTATTTCAAAGCCCGACCCGGACCGAACCCGACCCGATTAAAATTTTCGAAACCCGAAACCCGAACTGTTTCAAAACCCGACCCGGACCGAACCCGACCCGATAAAATTTTTCGAAACCCGAACTGTTTCAAAACCCGACCCGGACCGAACCAGACACTCAAGTTTTTCGAAACTCACAAACCAAATTACTTTGAAACAAAAATTATTTCAATTATTATTATTCTTCACGGACTAAAACAAAATTCGTGTAATGTAAGATGATAAAATTTAGACGAGTTTTGTAAAATATAAAAAGTCAATAAAGAATCGAGACTCGAATAAAATGATACAACAACCCGACCCGGACCGAACCCGAACCGATAAAATTTTTCGAAACCCGAAACCCATGAACCCGAAAAAAACAATTCTGGTTCGGGTTCGAGTCGGGTTCGGGTCAGGTTCGGGTCGGGTTCGGGTCAGGTTCGGGTCGGGTTTTTCGAAGTTTCGGGCAACCCGCTCATCTCTACTGACCCACTCCGCTAGAGAGGCGCAGATTAGCTTTCACTGTAACGTCGTTTTTTATATATAATTTAGAGATGTTTTCTTGAATTAAAATTCCAAGAATTGTATTAATTTTTTATTTATATTTGTTTGCTTGTAAAATGTAAGTTGTCAGGATTATTTGACGAAATAAATAAATTAAAATTTCGACCCAGGCCGTGAAAATGTCTGAGAGCGGAGCTCGATGATCTTTTCACCACCTCGCTCGGTCGAAATCAGTGCCGTTTTAGCTCCAAGTGATGTATACTATTTTTCTCGCAGACGGACAAAATGCCAGATTACGAACATAATAGTCAACAAACTTGAATTAAATTTTTATGACAATGATCATAGCAACGTATACGACTAAAATTTGCCAGTTTTATAAGTAATAAGCTACAAGTTCTAAGTTTTGAAACTGATCAATACTGTTTCAGATCAGTTTTAAAGCTGATTCCTATCAGTTTTTAAACTGGTCATTACTGATCCGTATCATTTTTGAAACTGATCATTACTGATCCGTATTAGTTTTGAAACTGATAAGTAATGATACCTATCAGTTTTGAAACTGGTCAGTACTGATCCGTATTAGTTTTAAAACTGATCAACACTAATTCGTATCATTTTTGAAACTGGCAGTACTGATCCCTATCAGTTTTGAAATTATCAGTACAGATCCATATTAGTTTGAAACTGGTCGGTACTGAGCCATACCAGTTTAGAAACTGTAGTACTGATCCGTATCAGTTTTGAAACTGAACATTACTGATTCATATTAATTTAAAAACCGATCAATATTGATCCGTATCAGTTTTAAAACTGATCAGTACTGATACCTAACAGTTTTTAAACTAGTCAGTACTCATCCGTATTAGTTTTAAAACTGATCAACACTGATTCGTATCAGTTTTGAAACTGACTGTACTGATCCCTATCAGGTTTGAAATTGTCAGTACTGATCCGTATCAGTTTTGAAACTGAACATTACTGATTCATATTAATTTTAATACCGATCAGTACTTATCCGTTCAGTTTTGAAACTGATCAGTACTGATACCTATCAGTTTTGAAACTGGTCAGTACTGATCCGTATTAGTTTTAAAACTTATTAACACTGATTCGTATCAGTTTTGAAACTGATAGTACTGATCCCCATCAGTTTTGAAATTGTCAGTACTGATCCATATTAGTTTGAAACTGGTCGGTACTGATCCATACCAGTTTAGAAACTGTAGTACTGATCCGTATCAGTTTTGAAACTGAACATTACTGATTCATATTAATTTAAAAACCGATCAATACTGATCCGTATCAGTTTTGAAACTGTTCTGTACTGATACCTATCAGTTTTGAAATTGTCAGTACTGATCCATATCAGTTTTAAAACTCACTACGCTCGTTTAAAAATTCCACGTCTAGTGACAAAAACACATTGTTTTCGCAACTTGTTGCATAAAATAATATTTCATGAGAGAATCACTAAAAATTACATGCGAAGAAAAGAGAGAGAGAGAATGACAAGTATGATTATTTTCGTGTGAGACAAATCTTTGAAAACAGAAATTTCAAATATACAAAATGTCATAATTTTGCCATAGTGTAATGCAATTTTTTGTTCCAAATAATGTTTCCAACCAAAAATAAATGGATACCCTAATTCAATTTCGTGCGTGGGGAAGAAGGCCGTCAGTCACTGTCCTTGATCCTTACCTTTATCACAATAGATTGGGTTTAATCTGTCAAACACAAAAAATAATGAGAGAATTTCTCTAAACTAAACAATCGTTAATTCCAGTTATGAGACCCAAATCAGCTCAAAATACTTAATTTATTGTTCATGAAATAAAATATCTCATATACATCATAGATGGCACTAGGTTTGTGTGCAATTTACCACTGACACAGTAAAAACTTCTGTAACGAAAGGATCTCTAAGGGACCGTTCATAAAGGATGTCACGCAAAAAGGATGATTGGTCTTTCTAGACCAGCGTGACAGTCTGTGACAGGAATGATCGATCTTCAAAGCGTCGCGTGACGTCACGTTTAAAAAAAAATTGAATAGAAAATTCCGTCAAAACGGAATAAAAAGTTTGCTCACTGCCCGTGAGTCGAGGGTGGATCTGAAGTATTATGACAGGTGACGACAGGTTTCGTACGTCGCCCAATAAGCCAAAGTACGCGTTTTTGTTCTATGTTTGACGTCTCACGCAAGTTATGAATTCGTTCAGAACTTATGTGACATTCGATTGGACGAATTCGACCAATACGATTGGAGGCAATAAGGTAGGGTCAAAAGGTAGGGTAGCTTGGAAGTCGCGGCTTAATGCTAAACACGTCAACTCGTCGACTAGTTTGATGAAAATGACGATGAATTTGACGTAAGATTTACCGTCATTCAAACAGCGTTCAAGACGTGACGCCAACGTACAACAATAAAGAATGCATGGGATCGAGAATAATCATTTGTTGTACATACATGGTAAAATAAATGTAAGTTTTGTACTTTTACGCAGGCCTTTAACACCGCAAAAACCTGCACAGAAGTAAAAAGTTCATATTTTTTTTTGGCATGCCCTCACTTTTGCTACTATATTTTGTAACTTTTTTTAAATACATTTTTTGGTAAAAAATTTTAATTTTTTCATTTGCGTGACGTGACAGAAAGGGTTCAAAGGGTCTTTGGAGCTCGCGTGACAGCAGCGTCACAGCAGCGACACAGGGAATGATCGATCTATCATCAGAAAAATGGTCATTTTTGCGTGCGAGCAAAAGCTCACACAAAATTGTGGAACTAGTAAATAAAAATGATCTAGCCTCTGACCCGGACGGGTTGTAACGACGGATTAAAAAATATCTCATTTCTGTGCGACGAAGGGATTAAAACTCTACGTCCGTCGCACGTCTCAGCATTGCAGTGATCTTTACAGTGAAACAAAAAACTACTTTTTAATTCAATTTAATTGTGAGAAAATACGACAAACGTTTCTTTTTCGTAACAATAATATTATAAAATAGCTATTTCCACATAAAAACGATTAAGTCTTTAGATGTGACAGCACATCGTGTACATAACACATAATTTTGATACGTGTTTGTCGTAGGAGTAACTTATGCAGCAAGTGATAAAGCGTTCTAATTTCAAGCATAACTTTCAGGTCGAGCCGATAACGAGTGCTAAAATAACACACGATTTATTTAATTGAAAGACGAAACTCATTGCATTCGTTTAATAATTTATTTTTATTGATGCAGGTAGACCTGTTTAAAAAGTCAACAAGTTGCACGTCATGAACATGTGTGAAATAGTTCAACCGCTTACAGATCAGAATATCAATTAGTTGAATTTTCATTTCTGTTCTTTTTCCCTAATAGTCTGAATTTTTTTTTTTTTGCAAATTCAGCTGTAACATGCACAGCACACGTTCAAAATAGACGAAGATATTTGCATTGACCGTGATACATTTAGTGTTATTAAGCTTTATTTTTAGTTATCATTTCACACCGACCGACCATGCAAATTTTATTATTATTTTCTGATTTTTCATTGCTCACATCACATCAAGTCTTGTGATCGAAATAAAAGCTATTTTAGAGTTTTGTTTCAACGAATGATTCTTGTTACACAACTTGGTTTTGGAATTAGCTTTTAACCAGTTTTTTTATTTATAAAATTCATGTAAATCTCTCGCACGCTGAATTTCTCTTATGACATTACAGACCGACAATGAATTGTTTATGAAAATGTCTCGCCAGTTGCATTATAAACAGGAAAACAGGCAAACTTTCAAAATAGTTTATATTGGGCTGCGTGCAAAGAACATTATAAAAGCAAGATACGACGATACAGTGGAGAAAAAAAACACATAATCCAAAATGATTGAGGATTACAAATGATTTTCTGTCTGTCTTTGAACGTTTTGACATTCTTACCTGTCACTTGGAAAAGAATCTATGCTCACTAAAACGTCAGTGTTGGTTAGAAAGCTTGATTCGTCTTTGTCTGCTATGGCAAGTAACGTTTTAGGTGTCTTTACTAAAAGTTACAGTATTTTCAGCGAGTTTTTCGAAATAGGGGCGTTAGAAAGCATCAGAGCTGAAAAACCCGCCTTACATGGCGCTAACTGCTGCTAATGGTACTAAAATGCAAACGTACGGCGTCAGAATGCTTGATGTCAACATCGGATTGAGACGTTCATTCCCTTGGAAATTCATCATTGCTAATGTACGACAACCAATTCTCGGATTAGATTTCTTACGCCGATAAAAACTTCTGGTGGACCCGGTGAACAATTGCTTGATCGACCGCAACACCTTACTAGAGCGCCCCGGAAAATCAATTGAATTCGATTCATCTTGCATGGGAATCAAATCGTACGACGATAGCAATCGTTTCCAAGAGATTTTATCCGAGTTCCCGGATATAACAAACTCAAATACTACGTACGGCTCTGTCAACGTGAACACTTCTCATTACATTGAGACCACAGGGCCTCCGATATTCAGTCGACCAAGGCGACTAAATCCAGAGAAGTTCAGGATAGCAAAGAACGAATTCGAATTGATGGTTCGACAGGGGATCTGCCGACCATCGAAAAGCCCTTGGGCCAGTGGATTATTAATGAAGGAGAAACCCGATGGATCTTGGCGCTTATGTGGTGACTACCGAGGACTGAATGCGAAAACTCTTCCGGACCGATATCCAGTACCGTTCATCCAAGACCTAGCAAATAATTTGGATGGGAAATCGATCTTCAGCGTAATTGACTTAAAGTCAGCTTACATGCAAATCCCGGTCAACGAAAGCGACATTCCGAAAACGACAATCACGACATCTTTCGGACTGTTCGAATTCCCATACATGACCTTCGGACTTCGGAATGCAGCTCAAACATTCCAGCGTTATATGTCGGAAGTCATGAAAGGAATGGATTTCGTTTTCTTTTTTATCGACGACATTCTTGTCGCATCAAGATCACCGGAAGAACACGAAAAACACTTACGACAAGTCTTCAAACGAATCCAG
>WJQU01002940.1:0-25000 GCA_029228625.1 Pseudolycoriella hygida
TGTTTATTTACCAACGCACCTTTAATCCCAACGAAAGGACTGATGAAATGTACTCATTGGATTCGGAAGATACTCTGAAGGATGATAGTGAAGCAACGACTGTCGCAAATGAAAAAGACGAAACGGAGGAACCTAACGAAGAAATGAACGGAGAGCATGAACTGATTGAAGATCGAAAACCAGTTCAGGAATCGAATGAGGATGAAGAAGTCCTTGAAGGAACAACTCACGCCGAGGAGGAAGATGAAGAAGCTGATGCTGAAAACAACGATGAAAATAACAATGAAAACGAATTCGATCCGAACTTGAATGATGAGGATGTAGCTAGTGAAGAAATAAAAGCGTTGACTAATGATGACGAGGAGACTCATGAAGAAGAGGTAATTTGATTGAACAAGAAACGTAATGAAAGGTCAGCTTTTTAGGTGTATTTTTTGATCTTTCGTCTTGGTTTTGTAAATTCTATAAATTTCTTAGCCTTTAAACGAAACGATGTGTAGAAAGTAGAGTTTAGAACGTAGACACTTCAATAATTCCATGTGAAGCCGTTTTTGTCCGATGTAAATAAAAACTCTACTACAGGAAAATGGAAGCTATAAAGAGGATCACGGCGATCAAGATGATGATGATGATGAACAAGGAAAGGAGATATCACCGAGTCCTGCAATGGAAATTAATGGAGTGGTTACTGGTGAACCGGACGATGGTGTTGTCCAATCCGAGGGTGGACAAATTCCAATAGACGATGAAAGCGATGAACATGATGATGTATGGTCTAGTATCAATTTTCATTTACTTTAATTTTTCTTAGAAATTAATGTGATAAAATGCTTCATCTACGCTTCTATGCTTTATGGAGTGCGGAATTACGAGAAATCTCAAGTCTTTCATATTCTTCTATAGGAATCAAAAATTCAAAATATAATCAATAGCGGTGATATGGAGCAGCTGGCTGCTTTAGTTTTAAATGGTAAAGGGTTAAAATTGATAGGAAAATCGTCTAGCTCACCGGAGATTCAAGCATTTCTGGACAATGTTTCGGCTTACATGGTACTTTCGATAGTTTTTTGTTTGTTATTTCTATGGCTAATAACAAAAAACTTCAAATTTAGAATAAAATTCGAAGAGTACACTTAGCTGCCCGGGAAGGAAGTCTAAGGGATTTACAGTCAGCCTTAGATCGCCGTAAATTTGCAATAGGTAATAAGAACACAACGATGAGATTACGTTTTCCATTTATAAATTGTCCTTTCATTTAACAGCCAAAGATGACATATCGCCAGATGGTTGCAGTCCTCTTCATGTAGCGACTGTTTTTGGTCATGCAGGTAAAACTCCCTTCAGCTTGTGTTAGTGTTCCACAATAAGATTAACGAACCGTACAAATCTTCCTCTTCTCGCTTGTTGTGTAAAAATATTCAGGACTGCCATAAAGTCCGTTTGAGGACAAAATATCCACCTTCCACGATCTAAACAGAGGTCGCACTCTAAAGTCGACCACCCATTTTAGGAATTAAGGACTGAAAATATCGAGAGACGCATGAACAGAGCCTTCTATGAGGATTTTGGACTCGGGTAGGGGAATTTTCCATTCAAGGGCTCATTGCTTGGAAGAACTGCTGATGAGAAATGTTTGCTCAGTTGTCTCTTGTGCCGGCATTCGAACAAAATATCATCGAAATATCATCGGATCTCTGAAAACACGTATGGAAATAATTGACAGGTGGGAAATAATTTAGGAAAATAATTGACAGGTGGGAAATAATGTAGAGAAATAATTGACAGGTGTGAAATAATGTAGAGAAATAATTGACAGATGTGAAATAATGTAGAGAAATAATTGACAGGTGGGAAATAAAGTAGGGAAATAATTGACAGGTGGTAAATAATGTAGGGAAATAATTGACAGATGGAAAATAAAGTAGTGAAATAATTGACAGATGGGAAATAATGTAGGGACATAATTGACAGGTGGAAAATAATTTAGGAAAATAATTGACAGGTGGGAAATAATTGACAGGTGTGAAATAATTTAGAGAAATGATTGACAGATGGAAAATAACGTAGGAAAATTATTTACAGGTGGGAAATAAAGTAGGGAAATAATTGACAGGTTGGAAATAATGTAGCGAAATAATTGACAGATGGAAAATAAAGTAGGGAAATAATTGACAGGTGTGAAATAATCTAGTGAAATAATTGACAGGTGGGAAATAATGTAGGAAAATAATTGACAGGTGGGAAATATTGTACGGAAATAAATAATAGGTGGGAAATAAAGCAGATAAATTATTGAAAAGTGGGAAATAATGTAGGGAAATAATTGACAGGTGAAAAATAAAGTGAGGAAATAATTGACAGGTGGGAAACAAAGTGGGGAAATAATTGACAGGTGGGAAATAATGTAGTGAAATAATGTACAGGTGGGAAATAATGTTCGGAAATGGTTAACATGTGGGAAATAAAGTAGGGAGATATTTGACAGGTGGTAGGGAAATATTCGACAGGTGAGAAATAAAGTAAAGTAATAGCGTTCAAAAGTGAGGCTGGGTCTAAATTCCGTGAGGAAGTCTGACGTTTTTGTATGTCTTCGCATAAGCTTCTTTTACGACTAAAGAGATTTTGTCAACTGTAAAATTGGAATTCTAATGGACAAACTATTCGTAACATTTCGACGCAGGCCAAAAATTTAATTATATGTATATGACGAAAAAGCGTGGTAACAACTTTTTTGGGGTAATTTCGTCCTAGAGCCACTGACGTTTAAAATTAGGAATTTTCTACTTTTCTTCTCTGATATCATCGAATCTAACATAGCAAATAACGGAACGAGTCTCTTGGTTAAAAAATGTTAATGAAATCACTTGGTTGTCATGATAACTGCTGTTTTGGAGCTGCTGTGTTAAGCTTTCAGATATCAAATCACTAGAAATTATAAGAAATCTCAAAATCTCAAGCCTAAAAATTTTTTTGTACTAGGGCCGATCTTCGAATCAACCTAGAGCACTTAGTAGAGGCCTCTGACCCATACTTCCATGGACAAAAATGTTTGCTACTTTTTTCTCTATAACACTGAAGAAAAAACCTCATCATTAAAGAACTGTTAACGAAAAACCACCAAATATCGTTTAGGAGTTGGAAAATCGGTTACGTTTTACTCGAGTTTTCGTGTTTACGGGCGAATGTACGGGCGGACGGACAAATTTTCTTTTTTTGCTGATTCGGCATCTAAGGACCATAATCGACTTCCGTCTCTACTCCCCCCCCCCCCCCCTCGAATCGACTGGTTACAAACTAGTGACTTTCTTTCTAAGGGTCCAAAAATTAAAAACGCAGCGTCGGAGCGCGAAATATTTATCTGGCTGGTTCTGAGTCAGCGTACCCCAGCTTGATAAAGTGGGTAGTTTAGTTGTTTGGTCCCCTTGACGAACCATAGAGGACATGACATGTATGACGCGACAGTGGCCGTCAACAATCCCGAATGCACAAATCCCAATACAGAAATCCCGAAAATTCAAAATCCCGAAAATCCAAAATCCCGAATAACAAAAATCCCGAAAATCATTAATACCGAATGTACAAAAGTCCCGAATAACAAAAATACAGAAAATTTTTACCGAAATGTATTAGCAAGATCAAAACCGATATGCGTGACAATCAAAACTCGAGTATGGTTGTAGTCACATGAAAACAATGAAATAGTCTAGCGACTTTTTCTTTTACAATTACTTAATGGCGTGCATGTAGTCCAGTTATTGTTGGCTGGGTTTAAGGAGAAAGAAGTTATTTGAGCTGCGTCTCAGTGAAGGTGAAAAAAAGCGGGGTCGAGGGGCAGCAGCCCCCGCTGTGAAAGGTCAAGGGGGGTACAGCCTCCCTTGCGGGGTCTAAGAGGCAGAGCCCCATGCACGTTAGGCCGCCTGCAAGATGTAAAAAAAGCCATCCGCAGTCGTTAAAAATAAGCCCACTGCAGGCGCGGGGCTGAGGGGCAAAGCCATCCAAACTCAAATGCACTCGTATCAATCAGGATTTTTAATATTTCACAATTTTTGTTTTCATTCGGGATTATGGTTTTCCGGGATTTTTGTACATTCGGGATTATTGATTTTCGGGATTTTTGTTATTCGGGATTTTTGCATTCGGGATTTGCGCGTTCGGGATTTTTGACGGGAGCCTGACGCGACACATTCTCAATGAATTCCGTGTGCAAAAACATCTGAGCCTAACCTTAGGCGGAGATATAATTAGCACTAGATGAAATCCCACAGACTTGCTAAGCCTATAGGCGCGGTCCGGAATTCACGTTAACCATGTGGTCCACTCACCAACCCACACTGGCCAGCGTGGTGTTTCAATTGCCAAATACCCCCTATGGCGGAGCCTGCATCGGGCTGATGATGTAATAAATACAGAAGAAGAAGACTTCAGACATGGCAAGTGCCCTCTAAAATCGCAGCACTGAGAGAGGTCAGATCGCAGTCTACCGAAATTTTGTGTATCGAACAGTTGAAAACATAAATAAACTCATTCGTATCGGTAGTGCGTTCGGGTCTAAATATAAACTTACTTTCGCCATATGTTACATCTATATTTACAAAAGCAGACGGTCATGTAACATGTGTTGTGGTTCACAGTTGTTAATATAGAATTTCAAATATTTTTAGGAATAATACGTTACTTAGCTGGACGTTTTCCTGAAACGATGGCAGCTGTTGACGGAAATGGTCGTACAGCATTACACTATGCAGCCACAGTAAACGATAACGGACATTTCTTCAATTTGTTATCGCATCTGGGCTCCAACCCTAAAGCCGAAGACAATGTAGGTCAATGGAAATAATGTAGAGGCATTGTGAAAAGAGTAGCTCGATCGATTGAAGCGTTTATAAATTCATAGTTTACCTTCAGACAACGCAAGTCTGTCTTTAATTGGTTTAATATTCCACCGTGATAATGAATAAGTAATCAGTTTTGTTTTACGTGTTTTCCGTTCTGTTTTTTGTTAGATGGGACATTCTGCTGAATTTTACACGAACCACGAACAGTCGGATAGTGTTCTCAGTCATCGAATGATACTGAAAGGGTTTGGCGCTGAAGAACAACTGGCGGATGATATGCTGAATGACCAAGGTAAAAAATCACATTTGACTCAACGTTTCTTTATGATTTTCGAGTGATTTATCATTTTTTTGAAGTTTTTCAAATGTCTTAAGTCGTGCATGCTCTTCATAGGAGATTGAAATATGATAGAAATATTGTTTGGGCTTTTGGAGTTAAAGAATTGTGAAAATTGGAAAATATTCTTTCATTCAATCAGCTCAAATTTCACAAATTTTTCCAAATTTATTTTCCATCAAAATTCTAAATTTCTATTTCTGTGGCACCACTTAATGTTTTCCCTTAAACAAATCTATTTAGTTCCTGACGATTTACATAGCGCTCGACGCTTGCTAGACGATGCCGACACATTGTCAACATTGGAACGATGTTTTCGATTAATTCATTTACCAGGCAAACCGATGCACGCTCTTGAATTACCCACGAACAGTGTACCGGGCAGTGCGTCATCTTTGCGCACGTCAATTACAACGTATTTAGCCCGATTCCTAAAGCGCAGCATTTTCGATAAAATCAAATTGCGTCAAAGTCGCATGGATCACAATTTGTTTGACTTAATTTGGCCGGCTATGAAAAAGAAAGAACGGAAAGTGGATGAAGATTTGAATGCTGGTGTTGTGATACCTGACTTTGATGTGCTTGTTGTGTTCCAAGAGTTCTTAGTTCCGTTGATAAAAGACATTCATTGCATCGATGCGAATCAAGACTTTAAGCCACATCCGAAATCGGACTTTTTTGAGTTTGCAAAGAGTGGTGAGAATGGGAAAGAGGATGTCAAGGAAATCAATTTCAATTTGGATGAATCAGGTCGCTGGATTACTGAAGGATTGGTGGAGTGCGCACGAAATTTGGAAAAGTTTGAGCTGCCAATCAATCTAAATACTGGTCAATTGGAAGATGTGGAGCAGATTCTCACATCGAAAATTATGACTCCACAATTCACCAAAGCCATTGCGGAAACGGAAATCGGAACCTACTACACGATGAACGAAATACTTGAAAGTCAATCAGAAATACGAACGATTTTGGCAGCGACCGGACTTCTGATTCCTTTATTGGATATAAACGATCCGTATCAGTTACCCGAAGCAAGCGCATTGAATGGTCAACACTATCCATACGGTCGTGGAGTTTATGTCACTCAGCATGGCAACATGGCCATATGGATTAACGCTCAAGACCATTTAAGAGTTTTGTGTTGCACGGAAACGCATAAACCCGGAAACATTGGAATAGCTTACTCTAAGATTGCACGTGCCATGATTTACCTAGACGAAGTGTTACGTTTTCGTCACAGTTACTTTCTCGGATATTTATCGTCACGGCCTAGCTTCCTAGGCACATCCCTTAGATTAACTTTGAGGCTTGATTTGCCGCATTTGTCAAAAGAAAGGGAGAACTTGCGTCACCTTTGCACGGTTCGTAGCATTCACATGATTACGGATCATGGCAGCGCAATTAAAGCATGCAACATGCAAAGTATTGGGCTGACCGAATGGCAGTTATTCCAAGACTATTGTACGGCAATCGCGAATATTGTTGGACTGGAAAAGGATTTGTCGATGGTGAATACGAAACAGATTGCGGCGATGTTAGTTAGCATTTTCCGAAAGAAAAAGAACAGTTTGGTGTCTGCGTAAAAATAGTGAAACAAAACATTAATGCAATTGAAACCACCGTTAAAAAGTATTAACATTTTGTTAAAGAAAACATTTCTGAAACCATCCTCTAAGATCATTCAACTCAGCCGGCACCACAGAATTTCTCCGGATGATTTAAAACTAACATTTAATTTCAAGTGACGGTCCAATGTTCTGGATTACAATCAAAACAAGTTTGTTACAATAATGTTGGAAAGATTTTTAGCACCTTTTTGTTGTAGAGAAAACCTTCTGTAGCATCCGCCAAAATGAATTGTGTGTGACGGCTAAATTATCCACAAATGTTTTTGTCGGGTTAGTAAAACCTTTTTTTCTTTCAATTTTGTTTTTTGTTTTGCATCATCAAACTTTATACTAACTCAATACTAGGTTAGCGTAAATTGTTATGAATGCAGTACATACCAATAGTAGAATGCATTTTGTTCTATATTTTAACGCATGTGTCAATAGTTTGTTGGAAATGTTCACACTAAATCTTCAGGTATCCTTCAGATCATTTCGGTGCACGATGCTAACGATTCAGTTTTTCGTCATTTAAAGCAATTAGGGCGGCGATGGCTTCTGTCAAAATATAGTATGCATTTCGTTTCCAATAATTCTCTCTGCCTTGACAGAAGATGAGACAAGAAATGTGGATATGTGTCATGTGGATATAAAGTGTGGAACATCTAATCGATGCGACATGCAAATTACAATCCAATCCAATAGAGACGCGTCACACATTTTTATCATACCTGCGCCTTTGGAGACCTAAGATTTTTCTATATTCTCAGTCTTGCACCTGACCTTCGAATAAATTTATTACTTTTTTCCTGAAGGGCAGATTGCCTGTTTTCCATATGAAAACAACGTCAATGATTGGCACAAATCGTATCTTTATAATACTTGTGCGTCATTCAGAACTCTCGTCGTCTCTCAGGGGGGAGAATATAAACAGAAAGACAAAATAGGGCATAAACAAGTGGAGAGAGGCGGCGCTTTGAAGCAGTTGCGATGTACTCCGAAATGTTTTTAAAAACGAATCCGTGAAACCAATCTCAACAAAAATTTTAGAGAGATTTGAGAGAAAAATCATCGGAAAAAGGGGGCGGAATTGTTGAACGGGCCCCTTGGTGAGAGGGTGATTTAATGAACGATGCCGCGTCGATTGAACGAGCCGGTTTCGTCGATTTCCCAGGCAGCTGGTATATCTATAAAATTTTTGATTTGAAGTTTTTCAGCTAAGAATCATGGGCGCGCGGTAGCGATGCGCTCGTGACGCAAGTCCCAAAACGATCAAAAAGTTAAGAAATTTTTTTTTCGTAGACGCGGAACCATATATATACAGCTAAGTTTTGACTTTTTTTCCCTTGCGTCGTACCCCCCTGAGACCTAGTTTTTCGGATTCTACGTAAAATTTTGATTGAAATTGACATTTTACTCATTAAAATCGGTCCTATGGATCCGAAGATATGACCTTTAGAAAATCGTCATATTTCATGTCATATATACGATATTTCGTGTCAAAAGAGATTTTTTCGCTGAAAAGTTTTTTTTTGGCTGCAAATTTTTTTCGCTGAAAATTTTTTTTCGCTGAAATTTTTTTCTGAACTTTTTTTTTCGCCGAACTTTTTAGCCTATGAAGATTTTTTTTCGATGAAAATTTTTTTTCGCTGAAAATGTTTTTCGCTGAAAATTTTTTTTCGCTGAAAATGTTTTTCGCTGAAAATTTTATTTCGCTGAAATTGGGGGGTCCGGCATTTGTGACGCTTGTGACGCATTTCTTTAATGAAAAATAAAAATATTTCAGAAGAATTTTTTGCGTTCCGAAGCTGTAAGCGTCACCCAAATTGATATCATTTGTTTTGGAAGAAGAGAGGAGGACTTGCGTCATGTTTCCCTTTTAAAAAGGGTTTTTGTTGTGTTGGTATATGTCGCCGACAGAAGATCGTTATGCCGCCAAAAAGTATTTTTTAGTTAACGGGACTTGCCTTAACTGAAAAGTAAAAAAGTCTTCAGCCGCCGCCGACAATGACACTTTTAAAAGAATTTCACAACATTTTGATTAACGAGTTTTTGCGGCAAAAAGTTTACAAAAAATATCCACCACCATGTCATCGCAGAGACGTTCGTTGACGTGCGCCGTATTCTGCCGCCGCCGCCGATATCACTATGTTCCGATCGATGTCGCCGCTGGTGCATAAGGAAAATTGATAAACATTTTCATCTTCGCACAGCTCTATATACGGGAAAGGAAAAATTACATCCTTCGCACGAGCGTTTAGAAATCTAAGTTCTAGCTCCGGAATGCCTCTCGCTAAGATCATTAGACCCGTACGAAAAACGAAGTTCTTACGTTTACCACGACGTTTGTAATCAGTCGAATTTCGTCCCGGGAGTGGGTCACTTTTTCCCTTTCGGGGTCTGAATAAGACAAAATCGTTGTTTTCCGTCCTATGAGAAAACGAAAAAAGCTGTTTTCCGAACGCTCGGAATGAAAAATAGAATTCGAAACTTGGAGAAATATATGTTTTAGACTCGTTGTGATTGCAGCCCTTGGCTTCGCTGCTGGCTCAAGACCTCACACTCGTCAAAAACATTCTATTTCTCCTTGTTACGAAAAATGCTATTGTGTGTTTCACCGCGATAACTCGAGTAAAACTTGATCGATTTTCAAAATCCTTTTTTCCTCTGATAGGTACTCAATATAGCTTTTATGGACTTGAATCTGGGCACTGTCTAGCCAAGGGCCGCTGAGAAGGGGCTGTTTATGTGGTTTTTGGTCTTTTGTACATAACTCGCGTAAGTCTTTTCCGATTTTCCTAAAAATTTTTTATTTGAAAAGATAGGCATACCCGACAATTTATGGAAAAAAATTTTCTGATTTTGGGTCCTTGGACTCAGCCACGGTCCTAAAACCGAGTCTCTACTAGGGCCAAATGTGTTTTTTCTACATAAGTCGGGCAAATCTTATCCAATTTTCAAAATGTCTTTTTTTCCTGAAAAATATTTGGACCTTTCAAAGTTACGGTCGAAAAAGTGATCAAAAAAGTGGTTTTTTGAAGGTTGTGAAATGCTTTCTCTGCGAAATTAGAACGGAAATCGCTCTCGAAAGTTTAAATAAAAGATATGGACATCAGAAAATCACGAAAATTAAACTACTGAAAAACTGTTGAGTGGTTCGAGCTTTAGAGTCCTTAGTGTGGTGTGGGCCCAACTGACGCTACGCGAACCCAACACGATATTTGGTTTTTTTCGTGAATAATGAGGTGTACGCCCAGCTCACGCTACGCGACCGAACTGCAGCTGGTTGCAGCTAGGTCCAGTGGGGTGTAGTGCACAGACGAACGAACATACGGACGAACAGGAAGAGTAAAAACATAAAGTAGCTATAGGCAGTTCTGAACCAAAATAGATGGCAGCACATTCTATTCACTTGACATCAGAAGCAGATTATCTTTAGTTCATGACATTGACGTTACAAGTATAATAGATGTCGCACTTTTCGTTCAGATTTGCCTGATCTCTACTTAATAAAGAGGCAAATTTTTTTGCTAATGGAAGTATGGATCAGATGCCTCTCCTCAGTGCTCTAGGCTGGTTCTAAGATCGGCCCTAGTGCAATTTTTTTCAAACTTTTTTTTAAATTTTGGGTCTTCTTATAAGGATTTGGAGATGTTTTTTGCGCCGTTGCTTCGAGTCTCTGATGCGTAAGTGTCCCTTGCAACTGGAACTAGGACCGTAATTTTAGCTCAGCGTAAAGTATACAAAAGCGGGTGAACGAAAAGTTTGCTTGAAAAGTAAAAAAATTTCTCCGGAAATGATCAACGTACAAAAAGTCACTCATCCCAAAGCTTTTCAAACAGTTTACCGCCAATCTTTTTATTTTCGCTAACAAAACAAAATCTTTGTTTGTCGCTGAAAACCAAAACAATCTTTCCAACATAATTGTTAATTAATGAATGAAATTCTCACATTTTTTAATTTTCCAAATTAATTTCCATTGGAATAAAAATGCTTCAACTTTTCAGTTCTTTAGCTGTGTGTTTGCTTGTAGTTTCCGTTGTTTTGTTATCGTTTGTTAATGTGGAATAATTGTTCTAACATTCAATGAATGAAGTGAAGTGAAGTGAAAATATTTTGTTTTAAGATACAAATATATTTTCTAGACTCGCGAAGTAACGCCGTGGAAATTCCATTGTTTCGAACAGAAGAAGGACGTTATTTGGCAACCAGTAAGTTACAAATATTTCAGATTCGTTCTTTATTAATAACGATTTGAATATCCATCAAAAAGCGCTTGGTGATCCATTGATCAAAGGATTAACTGAAGTAGCTAATAGTAGACCAACAGATCCGATTGCATTTCTAGCAAATTATCTAAACGGTTTTTCGAAACAAAGAACGATGGTGAGTTTATAAAATTTGCTACTGAACGTAATAATTGCGCCAAAAAATTTGAAAAATCTGTCATTTATAAAAACGTTCAATACAGAGAAATGATAAGTTGGTACACCTGTGTCGAGGTAGAACGCTTATGTGAAAGACAGCTTGACTGTATGGGAGAGAACCAGCCCAATTTTGTACGTAATTTTCTCCCATGGAACCCAGCTGTCATTCACATAAGCGTTCTACCTCGGCACAGGTGTACCAAGTTATCATTTCTCTGGTTCAATATTGAGAACTTTAAATGAATATCTAGCCGCCTTATTGACTTTCACCGTTCGGTACCGCCAAGAGTGCGTACAGCTATTCTTTGATAAAAATTGGATTTCACTCTCTTTTTTAGTGAATATTTTGACACTTCTTTCATAAAAAATCTGTAACCAGAGAGCGAGAGAGCAGTAGCAGAGAGTGAATTTTATGGGACATTTGCTGTACGCACCCCAAGGTTACCGTTGTTCACAAAAAAATATTCAAATTTTTGGCGGAATCAGTCAATCGACATGTGGCTAATTCCATCGGTAGCGCCACCTGGGTAACGAATTTCCTCTCTTTCACTCTTTCAATGTGAAACAAAACACATTCGTTCCCCAGATGACATGGAAGGGACATCGGTAACCCATATGGAATTAGCCATAGACTTACGATCGTAATTATTATGATTTTGTCGTGTAAATAATGGACATGTACATATTTACATACACTTTGCTTTTTCTACACTTCCATCACTCATCAAACATTGTAATTTGTCCTGTCATGATAAGTGTCCCTATACTACACGAGCTTATTTCTTCGTTTTCTATATAACGCAGAGTACAAATACGACTGATGTAGTCGAGGATAGTAAGTCTGCATCTCCGGTGAAGGCTGAACGGAAAGCGTCAGTTGTCGAGACGAATTCAGATCTGGATGAACCTCCAGCAACAGCAGATGGACCAGAATTGGCATCGTCTAGTGATGATAGAGTAAATAATTGTTAGAAAACACTGTTGTCCAATTTCACTTTTCTTTAACCAAACAGGACGAGCATGGGCAAAGTCTCCTGCATTTTGCTTGTGCTCGGTCACATGCTCGAAATGGTTTAATTCAATTGATCGAAGAATCGAAAGTAAGCATCACATTCAGAGACGAACTTTATCGTACCGCTCGAGATGTCAGTTTACAAGCCAGTCATCCAGACAATGCTCGCGAAATCGATCGCTACATTCTGGGATTCGCTGCTAGAGGAGAATTGGATTTCTTTGAGAATTTGGTGTTGGATGGATACGATCATATTGTTGACATTACGGATAAGGATGGAAATTCCATCACTAAAATTGCTGAGACAAGAGGCCAACAAAATATCGTTGACTATTTATCATCAGTAAAAGAGTTTGAAGAGAATCGGGAAAAACTTCATCGTGCTATACGTGAAAGTAATCTGGACGATGTTGTCGACATTCTGTCGAAAACGGATGGATTGAAATTAGCCAAATCGAAGAATTATTTCGGTAAATTCGTCACATCAATTAGTTTGTTTAAAGAATTTAGATTTTGACTTTGAAATCAATCATTTAAGAGAGAATTTCACAATGTGCTATATTCTACCCAAGAGTAACACATTGTTATGTTCGAGTTATATAGAAAGTTCCAGATGTTCCATAGATTCCAGTCTACCAGATTCGCTGAAAAAAACTCTTAACTGATCTTCCAATACACGTGTTTAGTGTGACATCGGCTTATGTCAAAGTACGACGCGTAAATTCTTGAGAAAATCATGGCCCTACAGTAGTAAGGGGCAGTGTCGCAAGAAATTTTTCCGTAGACTGAGGAACCATACACACAGAAACGTTTTGACTTTCCTCCCTTGCGACGTACCCCCAAAAATTACAAAAAACGTCTTTCGAGAATTTCTATTGAAATACGCACCACGGTGAGCTTCGTTTTGTAAGTTTTACATTCAAATCCTTTTCTCTTGTATTGAAATGACTTGAGACCAACTCAGTGCGATGGCTTAAAGTCATTTCAATAGAAGAAGAAAATATTTTTCCCGGATTCTACGAAAAATTTTAGGCCGAAGTGCCTTTTTGCTCATTAAAATCGTTTTAGTCGATCTAGAGATACGAATTTTTGAGATAGAAGGTTGCTTGAAAAGGCAAAGTTGTAGAGAATTAAATTTTAGCGAGCACGTGTTTTAGGGTTTTGGGAAAATATAGCCCAATTCTGGGATATGACCACTTCAAGAATTGGGAGGGATGGCCCATATCTTCAGAACCATAAGAGTTAGGAAGTTGAAGAAATTTAAGCGAACATGTGCTTCAGGGTTTTGGCGAAATATGTTACAATCCTGAGATATGGTCACTTCTAGAATTTGGAGGGATGACACATATCTCTAGAACTATGAAAGATAGAGAGTTACTTCTGAAGGCAAAGTTGCAGATAAATAAATTTTAGGGAACCCGTGTTTTAGGGTTTTTTGGAAAAATGACCGAATGCCAGTCACTTCTAGAATTGGGTTTCTATAACACTTCCATCAGGTTTTCTGATATTTTTCGGTTTTTCTCTACATAAGTTAGGTCGTCCAATACGTTTGTGGAATGATTGTTGATTTCTCTACAACTCTTCAACTTCCATCAGGTTTTTCGATATTTTTCGGTTATTCTCGGCAAGAGTGAGGCCATCCAATAGGGCTTCCTAGGTTTATGGGATTCTTGCGGATTTCTCCAGCAGTCTGCAACTTCCATGAGGTTTTTTGATATTTTTCTCTCCACATGAGTGAGGTTATCGAATAAAGGCTTACCCTAGTGATGAAGGTGGCTTTCTCTAGCAATTTTCAACTTCAAAAGTTTTTTGTAGATTTTATGTATTTGTAGAGAGATAAACTTCCAAAAGTACTGATATCCGCACAAAAAAAACCACTTACAGAGGAGGTGTGGCGCAAGTCTTCATGTCTGCCTACAAAAGATCTGAAATCAGAAAAGGGTGAGGCATTAAGCGTCTAAGGTAAAACGATTTTCTCCCAGTTACAAAAATTCTGAAAAAACCGGAGAAAGGTGATGCAAGTTACGTTGTGTTTTTAAAAAATTGCGTGCTCTTACACTGGTGGGTCCGGCATTCGTGACGCAATTTAAAAAAAAAAACAACGTAAATTGCATCACCATATATAACATTTGGTTCAAAATTGGATGCACTTTACAGTCATTCATGATAGCTCAACGAGAATTTCTACTAATTTCGGAGTTTTTCACATAGTCGCTACTCTATCACTTCGCGTGACCCACCATATGACTAAATTATTCCACCAATTGCTGGAATCAACTCTTTAGGGTCCTACGACAACAAATTAACAGTATGCGTGTTGATAGACATAAAAATGAAGAAGGTCGAAGGTCAAAAATTTCACGGAGGTCGATTTTTCTGCAATTTTTTCCACTTTTTCATCATGAAATCACCACTTTTAGTGAAACAACTTCCGCTTCCGCAACAACACGCAATCTGTTAATTTGCTGTCGTAGGACCCTAAAGAGTTGATTCCAGCAATTGGTGGTATAATTTAGTCATATGGTGTGTCACGCGAAGTGATGGAGTAGCGACTTTGTGAAAAACTCCGAAATTAGTAGAAATTCTCGTTGAGCTATCATGAATGACTATAAAGTACATCCAATTTCGAACCAAATGTTATATATACGACCTAAGGAATCGCCTCAGGGGGGGCCTGGTCGTCAAAAAAGAAAAAGTGGAAAATTGACCCACCCTAATATTGATATATGGGCCATTCCATTGAAAAGTTGGAAAATGTGTTACGAGGGAACCGTCTTCTGGCTAAGAATGCAAAGGTTGGACTTCTTTCGCATGAAGGAGTTGTATATTGAACCTATAGAGGAATTTTCTTCATACAAGGCAAATCTCGTATGTGCACGGTTTAGCAAGAATACATGGTTCCCTCGCAACCTAAAAATGGAATCACCCATATATTATACGTTTTTTCTGTGCGAGCCAACAGGTTATCATCGTTCACACTTATTCGGTGCCGGTCATATGTGTGTGGTAATGCATTTCCAGTATCAGCGCCATCTATGAGGGGCTAGTCGGGTTTTTTACTTGTCAACGAATTTTCCCATCTATTTCTTCGTTCGTCTCCAAGATGACGCGAATGTGCCATGGTGGTACATGTGGGAGTGACGTCACACTTTTTTCGTTTCGGGCATCGAATACCGAAACTACCCAGATTCTGAAGCTTGGGTCAGCTTAGGGACGCTATACACTATCAGTTAATCACAGAAAAAATCCTGGACATCCCGGGGATCGAACACGGGTTTTCTGCGTGGAAAGCCAGTGCGTTCACCTCTACGCCATCCCATCCCCATCGTTTTACCTTAGACGCTTATAGGGTTACCCTTTTCTGATTTCAGAACTTTTGTAAGCAGACGTAAAGACTTGCGTTACACCTCATCTGTAAAAGGTTTTTTTGTGCTTATATTGTACGGGTGAGGACTGTGGTCATTCCGTTGAGTGCTATTTATAAAGAGCACAAATGACAAATTGTAGATTTCTCTCTCCATCTCCCTCCAAGTCACTGTTAAAATGTTGTATCTGGAGTAAAAGTAATCAATTTGTTCTTACCTTTTCATAGGTCGTTGTGCAGCGCACGTTGCTGTTTTGAAAGAAAACGAAGAAATCGTCGACTACATAGCCTCCAAATACAAGCAATCTCTACGAGTCGGAGATAATGTACGTTTCTATCAGAAGTTATCGAGTTCAGTTTTTTTAAAGAATTTCGTTTTGATTTCAGTTGGAACGAACTCCCCTACACTATGCAATGGGATTAAGTAGTGTGGAGACACTTAGTCGTATTTTAATCAAAAATGGAGCGAAACGTGTGTTAAAGGATTTGAAGGGACGCCAACCGAGTTACTACTTCATGAATAAGTCAGACATTTTACGTTTGCAGGTATGACATACAGTGCACCTAGGGTGGAAAAATTCATTTTACCGCCTGGTGTTAATGGGCTGAGCTTTTATTCAGACCCACTCATTAGAAAACTTACTCTTGTTTTACGCGTTGGGTTCAGACATGAGAGCCATCTACAGGCTTGTCGACCGGCGGCTCTCATCTGTCTAGTAGGACGAGTGTCCACTTATTAACAAGAGTCTACTTTAAGTTTATTAAAATTGACAAAAAAATGTTTCTTTACATTAAAGGAAGAAGAACAGGAGCATGAGGAGGAAGATGCTAATCGCAACAGAAATTTGAATGCGGATTAATCTATTCTACAGAACGTAACAAAATTATTGAATCATTCTATGACACCACATCGATTTCTAGAGAACAAATTGAAGTTCTAGACAAAAAACATTAGAAAACGTCTACGATTTTAGAGGATGATTACAGGCATTTATACACCAAAAAATATGAGAACAAATTTAAGAATTTTATTGCAAGATATCTCTCTATTACTATATCATTCTATGGATAAATCGTGTATAATTTAGTGTAAAACTCATTAGATAATTCAATAAATGTTTTTAAAATGCAAAGAGTATTTTTGGATTGGAGTGGGTAAGACGCGCCCTAGCACCAAAGTTTCTAGTGGGCCTGTTGTGCGCACCCACCATGAATTACCCATATCTTGTTTGTGCGATTTTGGTAATCTAAAATGCTGCTGGGCGGCTAGCTCCAGATATTGTTATGAGGCGGGATGTATGCCCATGCCCCGCCCCTAAGCATATGCCGGATATTTGCAGAGTAGGCGTGCCATCGACTCCAGATCCCCGCGATTCGGACTATTGCTGCGTCCGATGGTTAATAAATATTTGTTGAGAGAACAGTGGGCCGTGAATGTTCCAGTGATCCTTTTTATGTTTTTCTTGCTGAGAGACAGAATGTATCTAGAGTTTATTTTAATACAGTTTTTGACGTGACTGACGCGGTTGACTAATGACCAGTGTTTGCTGTTCGTTTCCATCGGACGATATGATTTTTAAAAAATGACGTTAGGTCCGATTGGGCTATTGCAGCACCTCCTTTCGCCGGCTTGTCCGCAGTTTCGATTCCCTCTGTTCCACTATGGCTGGGAACCCAAATTAGTGTTACTGTGTTAGTGCTGGCCAATCGTTGAATGTTACCCCTGCGTTCTAGTACCATTGATGAATAGATTTTATGAGCTGTAATAGCTTTCAGGGCGCTTTGACTATCCGAGCATATAAGTATTGTTCGGTTAACTGTATTTTTGTCAAGTGTTATACTACTGCACTGAAATATTTCAAAGGTTTCGGCTGGAAAGATCGAACAAAGCGATCCCAGCCCAAATGATTTACTTACCTGAAGTTCAGAACAGTGAATCCCAGCTCCGGAGGTGTTGCCGCTTAACCGACTTTCTCTTGAAGGAATGGTAAGCTTCAAAAGAGTATTTTACTTTTAGTGTATAGGGGAAATCATTTTCCTTCCTTGACACTTGCGTTCAAATTCAATTGCCTCCCACTTAGTGAAATAACTTACAAAATGAATTGGAAATTGAATCCTCTACTATTAAATCTTCCTATGCAGCTTATTTGTTTACAAGATTTTGACGAGCAGAAAGGTTACTTATGCATGTAAGTAGGTGTTGTGTGACTTCACAGTACGATCGATAGGTTTTCGGCTTAACATACTCGAGGAAATCTTCTCTAGTCAGGGCCCAAGTTGTGCGCGAATTAGTGTGCGCACGACGTCAGCTTATGTCAAAATATAAGAAATTTCATAAACCGACGCTGTACTAAAGAGGCCGTTCATAAATTACGTAACGCAAAAATTGACATTTTTCAGAACTCTCTGTAACGCTAAAAGAGTCATACTTGAGCCATTCTTGTTCTAACCGTAACGCTTGCCTCATACCTCCCCCCTCCCTCTTGCGTTACGTAATTTATGGGCATCAATCATCAATCGAATGTTTGATTTAAGAAAAGAAAGTGATCCCCTTTAAAACGTTAACGTTAACAGCAAGGAATTTACACATTTCCCCCATCTATCTAATGCACCTGTTTCTGCTAAAGCCCTGCTCTATGCAATTAATAAAAGAATACATCAAGTACATCAAGCCTCTTGTAATCCCTTTATTCTTCCCAAACGCCATAGGTAAGTCGGTTTTATAGCCAATGGTGGCGATTGAATTTTTTGGGGCTACTGCCAACATAAAATGCGAGGGCGCAACGACTTCGAAAATCGTGGAACAAGCTGCCAAAAAACCCGGATTTATCCGGAAAATCTTCAAAAAATCCTCAAAATGATCGAAAATCTTTACAAAATCCTAAAAATCCTTTGAAAATCTCAAAAATCTTAAAATTCTCCAGAAAATCTTAAAATTCTTCAAAAATCGCAAAACTCTTTAAAAAATCTCAAAAATTATTTTCCGACGAATAATTTTCTTCAATAATAGTCTAGGTGTTTGAAGGACGGCATTTGTGTCGTAATGGTCAAGAAACAAAATTATTTTATGAGAAGTGAAACATTGTGTGTCAAAGCAGTCACATCCCTTCTGATATATTTTCTCGGGCTTTCGGCTTTTTCGAGATGTTTACATGTTACTGGAACGACTATTGTCTTCAGACACCTGTTAAAAAATGAAATTCTTGTCAGTGAATAGTTTTGGTAGACGCAAAAAAATTTCTAATGTCAGAAACTTTAACGATTTTTGAGATTTTCTAAAGATTTTTGAGAATTTCTTACGATTTATGGCATTTTGTAAAGATTTTCGATGATTTTGGGGATTTGTTGAAGATTTTCCGTAGAAATCCGGGATTTTTGAGATTTTCTGAGATATCACTCCTTTTGTAATTAAATCAAGGAACACACACCCCTTTTGTGGTTTTTAAATTTTTCTCTAACACACCAGATATACCCTACTTTCACACTCTCTTCCTGCAAAAAAAATATATCCAAGGAGGTCTTTGCAGGGAATGGTAGAAGCGATGATCCTCTATCATCCCATTGCAGCTGTTTTTCAGAATAGGGCTGTTGCGCTGAGCTAAAGCCACTCAAAGTTTGACCTTTCTTTGACGGATTACCCCCAACATAGGAGAGGTAGCGACTGTTAAGGGTAATATTTTCGCTCACTTCTTCATCGACTAACATCAACATAACTGTTACGGGCGCTTCCGGTAGACTCCACCCTTGAGCTCTAAAAACCCGACATTTAAAAAGAAAAGAAAAAATACGTGTCCCCTAGAATCGAATGACGAATCGAATGAGCCATCATTTGTCAAAATCAAAAATGCGATGTAAAAGAGTTGGTCGAAGTTCTCGCGACATCGCTCTTAAAAATCTCATCGATCGATAATCAAATCTCAAAATAATCGATACAATATGATCGAATGTCGTATCAAGAATCGATCATCAAGAATCGATAGCCAACGACATATTACCAACAGTTGATTATCAAAAATCAATAATACCAACAATCGATAATCAACATTTGAAAATTGTCAACAATGAAAAGACATTCGACTATCGATGAAACATTTGATTAATATTGATTTTTAAAAATAATCGATAAACGATGATTTATTGAACTAGACTAGAACGAATTAACGTAGTAGCACCGGTTATTGAACATTTTGCGCCTATTTAAAACTTATTTTCGTTTGTATTTTTCTCAATTTTTCTGGTCTTCACCAAAGAAATATCATAATTTTCCTATTTTCATTCGTATCTCACGAGGAATCGTTTATGTCCCAAAGATAAGATTTATTTTACAAAAAAAATTACTTAAATTTATTCAATTTTTGGGGCCCGTTCAATGATATGTGCTGCTACGTTACTATGTTTTTCTTTACACAATGTTTGCTTTTTTCATAATGCAGGAGAGAAAATGCTTCTTAAAAATTCGTACCACTTTTCACAGCATTTTAGCACAAACAACAATTTGTTTTACTCTCTGCGGAGAAAACAACTCTCTCAGGTCAATGACATTTTTGACATAGAGATCGTTCTAAATCGGTATGTAAACAAAAAATATGGCAAAATAAGAAGAACATTGAAATGTTTAGGAAATTATTGTATTTTACGTTCGTTGTCTTCTTGTCGATAAATTCCGTTGATTGTTTCGGAGCAAAATTATCGATGAATATACAACAGTCCGGGTTCCACAGGTAAATTCTCTTGTTACTTCGTCTAAATATTATTTCCAAATCGTTTGCATTAAGAATCGTGAAATACATCACCGTATTCACTGAACCACCAGAGAAACCTTGCGATTTCCATTTAAGACAAACATTGCCATCCAGTGCGTATGTTAGTGTCGATCAATTGGATGATTTGAAACGTTTCGATAAAGTGAGTTCACTGCTGATTTTAGTTTTGACAACGCTTGATGGTTCCACTTGCAGATTGAATATTTCATCGAGTCCAACGTTGACGTTGAGAGTATCACTTCCAAATCCAGTCCATTCAACATTTATTTATATGGAGACACTGCATCGCTTTTTGTGATTCAGTTGCCGTTGCATTTGCGGTACCATTCCCCTGGTAGTAGTAGGTAGATCGTGCAATACAGACTCTTTTCTTACCGTTTTAGCAATGTTTTCTTTTCGCTATTACAGTTTTGTCAAAGTAAGTCTGGAAAATCCGGAGGTAAGACAACTTAATTATTCTATTATCACGCCCCTAGAGAACCTTAGCTCCTAATTTTCGAAGATTCAATAAACGTCCACTTGTCTTAACAATCCAAACAAAACAAAGTCGGAAATCGATTGGGAATTTAGAAGTACGGGGTGCCGCGGTGTCGACTTATGTCAAAGTATAAAAATTTCAAAGTGGAAAATTTGTTTTCAAAGTTGTCAAAGTGTAAGAAACTTACAGGAAACGAACAGGAGCCTACAAAAGTTAACAGACTCCAATATATTTTATTGTCTTTCGAACAGTTTCGAATTCCTTTAATTTTCGGATATGGACCACTGTGCGACGTCGGCTAACGTCAACGTATACGAAATGTCTTGGTGAAATGCATTTTTCGTTACTTAACAAATTTTTCAAACTTTGACATGATCCGACACCGCACTTCGCCTAGAACTGAGTTCGAAGATGAGTAAAATCGGTTGAGTAGTTCCGAAAATGTTGCCGAAAAAGTGGATAAAAAGATGCTGCCGAGGGTCGATGAAACTTTTTTGCAAATAACTTTTTCCTTATTTTTGCAGTTGTTTGTTGACTGTCATGGACAAAAATTGTCTAACACGACGTTGGATGACCACATTGTGGACTTGAAATGCCGTAAGTCTCGAAATCAATGCAAATGGACGAAAATTGACTACGAGGTAAACGAAACGCTCAACATTTTCGTTAAAAAATCTGTCTGACATTTCGACTTTTGCAGACTCATTCGGAACCAGTCGCAATGAATGTTCCCATTGGCTATGAAAACTTTTCCGTTCTTGTAACAGCTGTCACAATATTGACAAGTTGGATTGGTTCCTTTTATATTGCCAGGGCTATAACGAGGAAAGCTGCGGCACTCAAAAATCGACTGTAATTGAGTAAAAGTTGAAAATAAAAACCAAAGACTTTAGCGTAGACCATCAACTGTTTATTGTAACTTGTGGCTTTATGAATTTCCCTTGGATGAAAATTCGCGGTGTGTCTATCTTTTCTTTTACGTTGATCGTCCTTCGGTGCACGTAACCGCACACTTTTACTTCGAAACCTACTGACTTAACCATCTCTGACAGTTCGCTATCGGAAAAGTAGTAACTCCTGGAAGAAAATAGGAAATTTTGACTTCACTGACAGACCAACGATTTCTTAAGCAAGTCACCTTGTTCCGTCTTGTCTCATGTAGAAATTTTCATCTATTTTATGTCCAGCTTTAAAGCGCAACTGCGCCATGTCGTACAGACCGTAGTCTCTGAAAAGCAACACACCACCAGGCTTCAGCAACTTAAACAGAGTTTCAAACACACCGGCAAAATTGTCCGGATGAATGGCGGATAGTACAAAAATCATCGTGACAATGTCTAATGATTCACTTGGAATCACATCGGTGAGCTGATTCGCTTTTGTCACGTCACACTGGAAGGCTTTTATCACATTCTCGTCATACAATGCATTTTGTTTGACAAATTCAACTGCCCGTGGCGAAAAGTCACAAGCGTAAAAAAAGAATTTCGTCTTCTGCTCTTCTATCAATGGAAACACCAAATTTCCCACACCACAACCAACTTCTAACAAATATTTACGTGTCGACGGTTCCGCGTTCGTATCATCCTCGTCAAGTAGTTCCACAAATTCTCTAGTTGTCCATCGTCTGTCCTTGAAAAATCGTGTCTCGTTTCTGAAAAAAAAATGATTTTGTGTAATATCCATTCATACCAATCCCATCTCGATGTTACCTCTTGTAGAACAAATCCCAATGTTTTTGAGCATTTTTTTCCAGTTGATTTGCTTGATATTCTGGAACGAGACGAGATGACTGGGAGGCTAATTTTTGCTTTTCATCTTCTGTCAACGATTTGGTTTCTTTTATAATTTCGTCCGGAAAATTGTTAGTTAAGTCCATGCTTTTTGCTGTGTTTTTGTGTGTCGGTGTCGCTAAATGCACTTGCACTCGTACTAAATTTGTGCTTTTCAAATTTATGGTAAACAAATGAAAAACTTCTGGTCCATATGACCAGCAAAGATTTAGTTCGAGAGGCTTGTCCTTATATAAGAACCAAATGGATCAAATTTCCGTCTAATGAATGTGTTTCGGTGATGCCAACACCGTAAAATAAAGAACTGCATTTAGGAGAAACTTGGGAGAAACTCAATATCTTCTTATCTAGGCATCTAGAGTTTTTCGCAGGAAGGGGTGTAAGTTCATGGAATTCCATGATCCCCAGAAGGTGGCCAGCTTCACAACTCGTCTCCACCCTATTCTGTCCAGGACCGAACTACTCTCTGACTCCCAATTTTTGCTCTGTTGTTGTTGAATCTCTTTACAGAGCTTTTTTTAGCATTGGTTCTTCCCTCATGCGCGCAACATCCCCTGCCCATCGAGTCCTGGTTGATTTGACCGCACCAACTGTGGTATCTTCCCCCAAAGAGCTCAATTAGTTCTCTGTTTGTCCTTATCCACCACCTTCCTTTGTTCACTCATTGGTCCACATATCGATCTCAGCATATTGCGCTCGAAGCAGTTGAGCGTTTCTTCCTGTTTTTGTGTTAGAGACCATGCTTCACAGTTGTATGTGATAATGGGCTTCTGTAGAGGTGCATTTTCGGGATTCTGCTCAGCAAGGTGCTCCTAAACTAGTGCTTCAGACTTCAGACTTCATATGACAGACTCTACGCATCTTGCCGACCCCAGTCAAAAACATTCTTAGAGAAGTCAACGTCCCCTTCATACGGTCGCATTTAATTGAAGCGATATTCTTTATTGGTTATCGTTGACTCCTAAGTCCTTCCTAGTCCGAATTTGGGCGAGCAGTACCTGTTTTAGTGGAACAGGACGCTACTCGCTTGCCATCCAGGTCCCGCTGGTGCGCCACCTGTCATGTTGGTACTTATATCTCACTGAGAGGTTACAGTGAGAACTAGCAACAACTGCCACCGCTAGGTCTAACAGTCGGACTAGCTACTAAATGTGTTGATATTTTTGGGTCTTAATTTTAGTTAAATTAAATTACCTGGTTACCTGTTGTGGCATTATGCCGTTTACCTTATCTTGTTGAGCCTATCAGGTCTTTCTATATTCCTTCGTTATTTTACTTGTCCTTTACTTATGTGATCTTGCGTTTGTCAGTCGGGTCGATGTCGAGCAGTGCATTTTACGAATTAGTGTCATTGAACGTGCCCTTGATTTGCATTTGAATCGTAGTGTGCTTAGTGAATCCTGCCTGCAGCGGTAGCAGAGGGTGTGACGCAGTCCCCACACCCCAAAAAAGAAGTCTTCAAACTCAAAAATTGACTGCCAGCTGTCAAAGCGGCGCCATCTTGGATTTTGGGAATACTCAAAAATGCTATCTTCTGAATGAGAATACCTAGACAGCTGGTTTCTTCGGGAAAGTTGTCGAGATTGGCTAGTAGAATTTTTTTGTGCCCCTAAGAAAATGGCGGCCAGCTGTCAAAGTGACGCCATCTTGGAAGCTAGACAGTTGATTTCTTCGAGAAAGTTATAAAGATTTTTCAGAGAATTTTTTTTTTCGGAGAAAAATCTTTTCCAGAGAAAACTTTCTTTCGGGCAAAATTGTTTTCGAAAGTAATTTTTTTCGGAAAAGTTTTTTTTTTGAGAAATGTTTTTTTTTGAAGAAACGTTATTTCGGAGAAAATTTTTTTTTAGAAAATTTTTTCGGAGAAAAATTTTTTGTAGAAAATTTTTTTAGAAAAACGTTTTTTTTGGAGAAAAATTTTTTTGAAGAAAAATTTTTTTGGAGAATTTGTTTTTACCCTAAATCTACGCAATAAGAAATAAAAGTCAAATATTTGCAGCGCAAAAACTGAACCGTACAAAATTATTTCATCGTTGGGTCCGGCAGGTCCGGCATTTGTGAAGCAATTTGTTTAACACAACGTAATTTTGTTTTAAACAAACCGGCGTCATCAGAGGTCTTACCCATGAGAGTCTGCATTGATATGGAGGTGGATGCTTTGTGTAGGATGCCGTGGTTTGAATTTGTGGTTGCAAGTCCTGTTTATTGTAATTTCCTCGCGTTTTGGGCTTAGTGGCTTCACAACTTCGGGGGTCTCTACTACTCCCCTATTCGCGGGTCGAAATTCGACTGGTTACTAAGATCGTGGTAAACGCAATAGACCCCTCTACCAAGAACTTTGTTCTTCGTACGAGTGTAAAGAGCACTAGGTAGATAGACAGTTACAC
>WJQU01002943.1:0-63610 GCA_029228625.1 Pseudolycoriella hygida
TTTGAGTCCATTTCCATACAAAATAGCAAAATTGTTTAATTCATATCTTCGGAACGACTGAACCGATTTTAATGAGTGAAAAGGCACTACTACTTCCGTAGAATCCGGGAAAAATATTTTCCGGGGGGTACGTCGCTCGGGGGGGAAGTCAAAAAGTTCCTGTATATATGTGTGGTGTTGTGTATTACAGAGATCGTGTGGTTACCCGGGCTTCGACCGGAATGTATGGGACCTCAGAAGTTGGGTGATCAGACAAATATCTTCGGACAAAAAAAATCGGCAAAAATATCCTCACGGACAAAATTTCCCGAACCTAATAGTCCCGCTTTAAATATCGCCGGAAAAAACAACCGATTCAATAGCGCAATAGGCCGTGAAAAAATGGGCATCGAAACCGCGGGGTCGAGGAGAGGTAGCCTTCGCAATGTGGCAAACGACGCCTTTTGGGACAGACCCTTGACAAATAAGTGCTACTTATTAAACTTATTATTCTGGTCCTAAGTAGAGGCCTCGGACCCATACTTCTATCGACAAATATGTTCCGCTCAATTTTCTCTACAAAATACAAAAAAAAAATTGGCACAGGGCCGACCTTAGGACCGTCCTGTGGCTCCAAGTAGAGGCCTGGGATCCAAATTTTTTCTTGAGTACGGTTAGTCATTCGCTTATCTCTCAAAAAAAAAAAACTATGAAAATCGAATGTAAGTTTGCTGCATTATACATGAAAAACATATAGGACCGTACTCGACGTCTTTTTTGGGGTTAGCTAAGTCCAAACTCAAAAAAATATTACTTCCATCAAATGTGTGACATTCATTAACCTTTACAACAAAAAAAATTATTAAAATCGGTTAAGATTTGCTCGAGTTATGTACATAAGACCGAAAACTACTTGAACGACCCTTCGTCCAAATTGACCTATTTATCCCAAACCCAGTTTTGGTACTTCATTTCAGGGGACAAACATGTTGAGAATAGGTTAAGATTTCTTGATTACGTTTAATGTTTACGGACGGACTGACAAAATTTTTCTCTCCCCTTACTTCCCTACTCTAATCAAAAGGTTACAAACTTCAAGACAAATGCATAGGATTCATAATTCGTATGGGTACAAACAATTTAATTCATCGGCATATCCGAGTTCAAAAACAAAAAAATGTTATGAAAAGTATTGAAAACTTTAAAGTTCTAGAACTGAGAAGATGATGGCGTATTCTGGAGGATAAATCTTTTGCCAACATTCCTCAGTAATGACCAGTACTCAACTTCTACGAAGAGATTCGTGAACAAATCTCTATCCCTCCATATTACGGAGATGATCGATAACAAAATTTGCTATTTAATGTATTTTATATTATAGGTGTAGTATTGTGTTGTCAAGTGTGGCATAGTGAAGGGAAGTGTAGTGTAGCGATGTGTAGTGTAGTGTAGCGATATGTAGTGAGATGCAGTAAGGTGTAGTGAGATATAGTGAGAAGTAGTGAGTTGAGTGAGATGTAGTGAGAAGTAGTGAGATATAGTGAGGAGTGGTGACATGTAGTGTAGTGAGGTGCAGTGATGTTGTGTTTTATATTATAGATATAGGGAATTGTAGTGAGGTATAGTGTAGTGTAGTGAGATGTATTAAGGTGTGGTGAGATGTAATGTAGTGTACATACATACATACATACATACATACATATAACGAATCACATATACGATTGACGAAAGTGTTTAAATACTTAAATTTCATTATTTTAAAAATTTTTGACGAAGGATGATCTCAACAAAATGTTAGTTTTAAGATTGTCTTGTAATGATAGATCGATATGCTGTGTGATATTAGGCAACTTACTATAAGTAGGCAGCACAATTTATTCATTTAAATAAATTAATTTTCTCTTCTCTATTTAGTGTAGTGAAGTGAGATGTAGTGTAGTGTAGTGAGATGTAGTAAGGTTTAGTGTAGTGAAATGTACTGAGATGTAGTAAGGTGTAGTGATATGTACTGAGGTGTAATAAGATGTAGTGTAGTGTAGTGTAATGAGATGTAGTGTAATGTAGTGAGATGTAGTGTAATGTAGTGAGATGTATTGTAGTGTAGTGAGACGTAGTGGGGTATAGTGCAATGAAATGTACTGAGATGTAGTAAGGTGTAGTGAGATGTACTAAGGTGTTGTGAGATGTAGTGTAGTGTACTGAGATTTAGTAAAGTGTAGTGAGATGTAGTAAGGTTTAGTGTACTGAAATGTACTGAGATGTAATAAGGTGTAGTAAGGTGTAGTGAGATGTAGTGAGGTGTAATGAGATGTAGTGTAGTATAATAAGATGTACTAAGGTGTAGTGAGATGTAGTGTAATGTAGTGAGATGTATTGTAGTGTAGTGAGATGTATTGTAGTGTAGTGAGATGTAGTGAGGTGTACTGCAATGAAATTTACTGAGATGTAGTAAGGTGTAGTGAGATGTAGTAAGGTGTAGTGAGATGTACTAAGGTGGGTGTCAAATGGTGTGTTATGCGCAATATAGTGCTCTTTATGTACCTTAGCCTCTGTCCACCTACTCCTACATCCTACCTACCCGTGGTGACACCTGTTATAGTGAGCAACCCCATGAACGATCAGGTAACCAACCCTGGTGTAGTAGTGTGGGTCACTTAGCTGAAGGATGAGGGGGCTGTCTTCGGGTAGTACCTAGACGCTACGTTTAGGGAGGGTCGAAGACAGCTAGGCGCTATTAAGATGGGATGGCGACTTAGCATGGTGGCGGAGGATCTCAACGGTAAGAGACAACGGCAGCATGCACAGTCCTAGTCAGATGGACTACCATCAACCAACAAACAAACACGGATGGAGTGCTACGGGCACATTAAGGCCAACGCCAGTGAGGTCTTAATTATGGCATACTGGCAAAGCATCGAACACGGACAATGAATTTGGTTAAATGGTTGTGATGAGTAGGCAAGGGCTGACAACTATTGTATTCCACTACCTTACTAAGGAAGGGTGACACTTTCACGAAACGGCTAGTGGGCTAATACCATGGTTGCCCCCGTCCCGGTAAAACCTTGGCAGGCCTCCAAGTACGTTCGAAAGCTCGTCCTGTGAAAATAGGAGGTGTAGGCTCAGATGAACATTCCTGACTAATACCGATCTGGCTCTGAATACGGTGCCCCATGAAGGATCGTATCAACCCTAGCATGGCCTCACTGCTTGCATAGGTAACCATGGGATCATGAAGGTAACTACACTACGAGATGGAGATAGCGGTTTGGAGGGGGGACTCAACAAAATGGAAGAAATGAATAAGAATGACAGCAAAAATCAGCAGACAAAATCAGAGGATCAGCGGATAAATCAATCGGAGGTTAAGATATACGACGTGTTCGCAAGAAGCGCGAAGATAACGAGGTCGCCCGTGAGAACAAGCGAGGAAAGAACAAATGCGCTTCAGACCAGCGATACCGGCGAATCGAAGATGACAAAATTGGAGCAAGCCAAAAGAATGGTGAAAGAGTTGCATGAATTTATTCAAGATAAGAATAACGTGCATAAGGACATAAAGAGGATGGTGGTCAATATTAGGGCCTGCTTAAATGATGTGAAACGGGAAACAGCTGACAAGAAGGAGAAAACAGACGGAGATGCCGAAGTGCTAGCTACCCCACTCTCCTCAAAGAGAAAACAAACGCCGGAGGTTACGCCCACAGCAACAAACGCGGCGAAAAGGAGCAAAAAAGACAAGAAAAATAACGAAAGGACCACAAGGAGACCAGATACACAAACACCGAAGCCTAGTCCTAATGAGTGGAGAGAGGTGAGAAACAAAAAGAAGGAGAAAAAAAAAGAGAAGCCGAAGCTTAAAAGACTGAGACCGAAGGCTGATGCTCTGATAGTGGCGGCGGAAGAAGGAACAACGTACGCTGAAATCCTCAAAAAAATAAAGGACGACCAAACTCTCAAGGACCTGGGCGAAAACGTCTCGAGAATAAGACGAACGCAGAAGGGTGAAATGTTGTTTGAACTTAAGAAGGGCCCAGAGATTAAAAGTGCAGATTATAAAGATCTAGTCAAGAGATCACTGGGCGAGTCAGCAAAAGTGAGAGCGGTGTCCCACATGGCCACGATCGAATGTAGATATATGGACGAGATCACGACAAGCGAAGACCTTCGAAAAGCTCTGAAAGAGCAAGGTAATATAAATGACGAGATAGAGCAATGACGATCCGTATGAGGAAAGCGAGAGACGAACTCCAAACGGCGGAAATAAAACTCCCGGTGGACGCAGCGATAAAGATTTTGAAAATCGGAAAGGTAAAGGTGGGCTGGACCGTATGCCCGATAAGGGTAACCCAGCAGTTAGAAAGGTGCTTCAAGTGCATGAATTTTGGACACCAGGCAAGGAATTGTAGGGGAGAGGATAGATCCAACCTGTGCAGGAGATGTGGGGGAGAGAACCACCTAGCCAAAGATTGCACGAACCCGCCGAAATGTCTGCTGTGTACGTCAGAAAATGACCACGTGACTGGTGGAGCGAGATGTCCAGTCTTTAAACAGGCGCTTAAATCTAAAACAGGACAAGAATGGAAGTGATACAAATAAATCTAAATCATTGTGACATGGCACAACAACTTCTGTGGCAAGCCTCAGCGGAACAAAAATGTGACGTAGCGATTATTTCAGAACCGTACCGTGTATATAGAAACAACGGTAAATGGGCTGCTGACAGAGCCGAGATGGCCGCAATATTGACAACGGGCAAGTACCCCATACAAGAAGTTGTATCAGACGCTCACGAAGGATTCGTGATAGCGAAAATTGATGGAGTGTATATTGCCAGCTGCTATGCACCACCAAGATGGACGATTCTGCAGTTTGAACGAATGTTAGATTTACTCACAGGAGAACTGACGGGACTCAACCCAGTTCATATTGGAGGTGATTTTAACGCATGGGCAGTTGAGTGGGGTAGTAGATTCACAAATGATAGAGGCTTCAGTCTGCAAGAAGCGCTAGCTAGATTAAATGTGGTTCTGGCAAACGTGGGAAATGCAACTACATTCCGCAAGAATGGGCGAGAGTCGATTATTGACGTGACATTCTGCAGTCCAGTACTAGTTCCAAGTCTGAACTGGAGAGTCGACAAAAGTTACACACACAGCGATCACCAGGCATTGAGGTACACCGTGAAAAAGTGTACAGAGGCAACAAAACAGATGACTCATAGAAGAGAGCGAAGATGGAGAACCGGAAATTTCAATCAAGAAGTTTTTAAGGAATATCTCCAATCAAAAGACGATCACGAAGAGAAATCTGCAGAAGAATTGACGAAAGAAATGGTGAATGCATGTGACGCGGCGATGCCAAGAAGGATGGAACCGAGGAATGGGCGAAAACCGGCATTTGGTGGAACGACGAAATAAGACTTTTGCGAACAACTTGTTTTAAGACAAGAAGGAGGATGCAAAGGGCCAGAAACGAGAATGTTAGAATAGAGAGGTCCGAAGAACATCGTAATGCAAAACTAGCACTGAAGCGAGCAATCCGGGCGAGTAAGAGGGATTGTTGGAAGAAACTGTGCCAAGAGGCAGACACGAACCCGTGGGGAAAAGTGTTCAGAACAGTAATGACGATGATGAAAGGTACATTGGGGCCAAAAGAAAAGTGCCCGGATAGGCTAGGTGTCATAGTGAGAGAGCTCTTCCCACAGCACGAACAGATCAAATGGCCGCAAACTCCTTATGACGATGAAGCGGAAGACAGACTTGAACGGTCGATCACTGTAGAAGAGATCCAGATGGCTGCACAAAAGCCAAAAAATAACAAAGCGCCAGGACCAGATGGAATCCCCAATATAGCTCTGAAGACAGCAGCAGGCGCAAAGCCTAACATGCTCAGATTGACAATGCAGAAGTGCCTAGACGACGGATATTTTCCTCAAATATGGAAGAAACAGAAGCTGGTCTTAATACCAAAACCAGGGAAACCGCCAGACAAGCCATCATCATATAGACCTATATGCTTGTTGGACGGGTTGGGAAAAATGCTGGAAACCGCGATCCTAAATAGACTAAGAAAACACACGGAGGGCGAGCACGGACTGTCGGACGAACAATTCGGATTTCGAAAAGGGAGATCGGCGATTGAGGCCATTAAAAAAGTCATAGAGACCACCGACAAGGCGCGGAAGCAAAAAATACGGGGTAACCGCTTCTGTGCTATAACGACGATAGACGTTAGAAATGCCTTTAATAGCGCAAGCTGGATAGAGATAGCCAAGGCGCTACATGTCATGAGAGTCCCCGATTACCTCTGTAGGATACTGAAAAGCTATTTCGAGCGACCAGTACTAACGTACGATACTAATGAAGGGAAAAAGACAGTCGACATCACAGCTGGAGTACCACAGGGATCCATATTAGGACCAACGCTGTGGAATGTTATGTATGACACAGCGCTGAGGCGGAAACTGCCAAGATGTGCTAAGACGATTGCTTTTGCCGACGACTTGATCCTCACGGTATCCGGAACGTCGAAGATGGAGGTAGAGGTGGTTACGATGGAGACGCTAGAAACTGTCGAAAACTGGATGACAACGGCGGGCTGAGGCTGGCCCACCAAAAAACTGAGATCATGCTAGTAAGTAACTGCAGAAAAACCGAACGAATCATTTTGAACATTGACGGGGAAGAAATAACATCCACTCGCCAATTAAAATACCTTGGAGTTGTGCTGGACGACCGCAGAAATTTTAATAGCCATGTGGACAACACGTGCGAAAAGGCAATGAAAGCCACCGCAGCATTGGCCAGAATAATGCCAAACGGCTTTGGACCGCGCAGCAGCAAAAGGAGGCGCCTTGCAAGTGTCACCCTATCGATATTGCGCTACGGAGCACCAGCGTGGATACAGGCGCTAGATACGAAGAAGAAGCGGAGAAGGCTTAATAGAGCCCAGAGGCTGACAAGCATAAGAGTAGCAAGCGCATATCGAACAATATCCTTAGAAGCGGTATGTGTTATAGCCGGGACGATGCCCATATGCATAACGCTGACAGAAGACAGTGAATGTCATAGAAAGAAGAGAATGGAGGGTCAAACTACCAAAACAGTTAGGACGAAATTAAGAGCCGAATCACTGAGACAGTGGCAGCAAGAGTGGGACTTCTCGGACAAGGGAAGGTGGACCCATAGAATCATACCAAAAATAACGACATGGGTACAGAGAAAACATGGAGAGGTTAATTTCCACCTGACACAGTTTCTGTCTGGTCACGGATGCTTCAGGAAGTACCTGCACAGGTTTGGATTCACGGAGTCACCTTTCTGCACGACATGCGATAGGCAGGAAGAGACTGCGGAGCACGTGTTATTCGTCTGCCCCCGCTTCGAACAAGAACGAGGAGAGCTGTTGACTGTGAGTAGGCCAGATGTAAGTGCCGAAAACATAATATCGGAGATGTGCCGCGATGAGGAGGTGTGGATAGTGGCGGATAATGTAGTTGCGAAAATAATGACGAAGCTGCAAATTGCATGGAGAGACGATCAAAGAAGACTGGCAGTTGATCTAAGAGAGTAGGTGCGAAAGCACAGCTCCTCCCCGAAGTAATGCTGTGAGGCGGTTCCGGGGAGAAGAGAGCACGAAGACTAAGGAAGGAGGTTTTAGTTGGTAGGTCATTAAAGTTAATGGAATCCAACACTACCTTGGTTCAGAAAGACCGGGTGTCTATGAAGATTTCCTCACCCTTATAAAAAAAAAAAGACTCGCCTGCAAGGGATCGACTCGGGCAATTTCTTCGTACTCAAGTTTTCGTATCAAAAATTTATAATGTTGAAGGACTTGCTGTGCTGTGGGTCAGGGTCTGTTGAAAAGAGTTCCAAAAATTACAAGAAAAAGATTATTAAACCCATCGGGTCTTCTCACTTACTTATCCAGTCGTAACAACCAAAAATCGTCAAGTCTTAGCTTGGACACCGAGTTGTTACCTGGATTTCCACCGAAAAGAAAATGTATTTTTGAATTCACATCATAAATCAATTGGTGAGCAAATCGGGGACACGGTTCAGTACAAGACCGATCGAGTTTTGTGAGGCACTGAAGTTTCGAATGGTTACGTCGATAGATACACGACCACTGATTCGTTTTCAGAGAAAACATCCAAAGAACGTTGAAGTTGATGTCTTTACGTTCTTTTTCTTTGCTTAAACTCTAACAAGAAAAAGTTTATGTTCATTTGACTGGAAAACTGGTCGTTATCGACTCACCGTATGAACATAAATTTCATCCCTCTCACAGTCAATGGTTGCTCGTTGAGTGAAACCACATTGAGGCATATTTTCACAGTCACTTGACATCACAGTTATAGCTCGACTGTCCAAATCGATCGAAATAAATTCTGGAGTGTATTCCTTGTTCCTCTGACCAGCGAACACGTACAATTTTCGGTAACGCTAAAAGTAAGAATTACCGTTCTTTACATAGAAAAGTATGACAATTGTTTGTGAAATGTGAAACTCTTTCTTCTCTTACAGAATAATACGCGATTCACGGAAAACGTCATTGACTTTATCAAATGTGTGAGTCTTTTCTCCCTGCATTTCACTGTACCTAGTTGCACCTCACTGAAACTAGTTGCACCTAGTTGCACCTCACTGCACCTAGTTGCACCTCACTGCACCTAGTTGCACCTCACTGCACCTATTTGTTCTGAGCTTCTTTTGAATTCCATTGCAAAAGTGGAATATTCGGCTCGATTACAACAGAAGCTCAAAGCTCTCGAAAGTTTTTCATTAGCAAAGACACAAATGCAATACGTTGTTTTGGTGTAAAACGGCAGAAAATTAGTGCGTTACAAAGCATTCGTCAATGCCGTCGCAGCGATATGCTCAGGAGCGTCACCAGGAACGTGACAGTCTTTTGTTTTGATACTTGCAAGCAATACTCGACGTGAAGTTAGCTGCAGTTGCAACCGAAACTAACTTCATTGCGAAAAAAATCGGCTGAATTTCGAAACTTATCAATGAAGTCAGCTGAGTTTGGTAAATTTGTGAATGAAATCAGCTGATTTTGTTTGCAGTGAAGTTAGCTATGGTCGAAACTGACCTCTCCCTAAGCAGGCAAAGACATCATTGTAAGTCGCTTGATAGATATTACGAAATTAGGTGGATTTTGACATAAGTCGGAGCCGCACATAAAGCGTCATCTGGTTATTTGTAGCGAATTACCAAAACTTATAATTAACTTGCGTTTCAAACAATATGACTTACGTGATGGAATAACATCGAATGAGTCGCGCGAGATTTTATGCTATAAACGTCTGGATTCGACGCTGACGGATGATTGCAATCTACTAATATCTGTCTCCACATATTGACATCAATGTGATACGAATAAAGGCCAGAATAATGTGGATCCTTGGACAAATCCTGTATGTTTCGTTGGGTCAATATACGACCACCAAAAACGTAAATTGTATTTTCTGCAACGTCGATGCACATTTGATGATCCAACAATGGAAACGGTCCTCCGACTTGACTGGTGTCTTTACTAATCAACAGCCACGAGTTGGTTCTAACGTTGTACAGGTAAAAGTCGCTCTGGATTGAAAGACATATGCAAATTTTATGCTTTAACTAAAGATCCATTTTCTATTACCGTAATATTAAAATTAGTACGAGTGACGTTGTCTACGTAACGGCCAAGTGTGAAGATTTGTGACTTAGCTGGATCGAAAATCATCTAAAAAATGTAAATGTAAAGTTTGAATTGCAGTCAGATGTTAGACGTCATTTGCTCTTACTTTGTGACAAGATCTCGGACAAGGTCCATTATTAAGCTCAGCTCTTTCATGGATCAATGTCCACTGATTCAATTTAATGTCATAGTACCACAGATCGCCATCCACCAAACAAATAGATTCAATTCTCATTTGAGTCTAGGACCAATTGATGCCCAACTCTCATATCCGGCTTCATTCCCGGATTCCGTAATTGATCTTGTACAGACCACGTTGCCTTATATGGCTGTTTCGTGCAATCGATGAGTCCATCGGAAGCGAATTGTTCAACATATTCTTCAGTCTTTGCGAAATTTCCGTTTTCCACCAGCGTTTCATGCAATTCGGACATCAACTGACTTTCTAACGTAACATTTGTTTGTTTTTGTAAAGCTTTAAATGCAGAATGGTAACCTTGTTGACGAAAATGTTTTAAACACAATCTAACGACTTCCTTTTCGCGGTACTGAAAAATTAGCGAATTTTTCTTGAACGAAATATTGGTGAAGTTGGTTAGTACTGAGTACTTCACTCAAATACTATTTTCTTCGGACTAGTACGAAAGTGACCTTCAAATGAAACACTTCAGCAACGCATAAGAAGAATTGTGTGGTATTTGAGATAGCAGACACACCGCTATGTCCACAGATACCCAATAGTCACCGTCAGGGCCCATTATTCTCGCTGGAGGTAAGAAGAAACGTGAATGCGGCTTAATTTGAAGTCTCGTCCTTTCGAAGACAACTAAATGTGACCTTTGCCTTTGACACCTTTGAAAAAAAATTGACCCACCCTAGCCGACCATTTTGAAATCATTCGCCGATTCATCGAAATCAACAACTTGCTTTCGTCGATTCCAACACTCCCAAGACTTCGGAAATTTTGCTAAAAAATTCAGGAAGAGTGACAGACAGATGTTTGGTCATTTAGTCTATACTCTAGAGAGTGTTATGAGAGAGGATTTTAGCTCAGTTATTGAAACTTCTGTTGCGGAAATCTTTTTTGTTTGTCGTGGCCTATAAGTACCGTAAGAAATTTTATGCTTAGACTGATAAAAAACGTCAGATTTCCACGAAATAACTCATTTAGTCTCAATTTTGACAGTTATCCCTGCCTTATTTTCCACCTGTCAAATATTTTCCTACTTCATTTCCCACCTGTCAAATTTTTCCCACCTGTCAATTATTTCTCTACCCCTGTGTCAAATAAGATCCCTCAATGAAGGCTTTGAAGACATCATACGTGGTGGGGATCAAAAATCTATGTAGTTTGACATCGTTTCACATAGAACACAGAGCCACTTTTTTACACATCAAAATAAATTCAACGGGCCTCTACAATATTTCCCTACTTTATTTCCCACCTGTTAATTATTTCCCGAGTTTATTTCATTTCATTTACATGTCAATTACTTCCCTCCTTTATTTTCCATCTGTCAAGTATTTCCCTATTTTATTTCTCACTCGTTAATTATCTCCTTACTTTATTTCGCACTTGTTAATTATTAGGTGGTCTATTATTGTTGGCCTGTATGTTATAAACGCCCTCTGGTTACTATTAACGCCCTTCTAAGCCTTTTTACCACTTTGTGGGTGTTATTAACACCTAGAACGAAATTTTACTACGATTTTTTAGAGGTGTGTTTGGCCGCATAAAAATAATTGCATGAAAAAATGCGACCGATTTTGGTAGGTTGTTTTTCAAAAGAATCCCTCGCAACGGATTTTTCAAAACAAGCTACTCTAAGTTTTGACAATAGAATTTGTCCTTCAGTTCCCATATTTTCCTGAAATCGCTCACACTATTTATAAGAAAATTTCCTAAATTTTTGCCACAGATTTTGTTAGCAGCTAGCATACAGCTTCTATTTAAAATTTTTGAGTACTGTTCTTATGCGAGAAAAATAAAAAGTTTAGTTTGAGTGGGTGGTGAATGTTATATTTAAAAACTTTTCAAAATTTAATTGCAAATTTTGGTTTTCTATGAAAGTATACAGTTCTGATTACCATTTTATAGCAAAAATTCTAACATTAATTCTAACATTATCCGGGGAAAATCACCACCGCCGCGCCGGGGAAAGTGTCCCGCCTTCATTCGGTCACGAATAGTGCCCGTCGGAGAAAATATCTCCCGAAGGGTGTAATTCTCTACTAGCAGTGGAAAATAACGCCCGGCGGAGGTTATTTTCTGCAGGATAATTTCCGACCGGTGGAAAATAAGATGTGGGACAAATATCACCCGGGCGTTATTTTCCTTCGGCGATAGATATTTTCCACCGGATGAAGCGATTATTTCCCTAGCCGGGTTACATTGTTATTGATGTAAAACGTCCGCCGTAGAAACATAACGCCTAGAGTGTAATATTGATAGCCGGGGAATGATCGTTTTGTCAGGGAGATAATCTTCAGGAAAAAAACTCACGTCATTCATAAATTCACTTGTCGTGTTGTAATTATGCGGTGAATTTTTGTACCCGTTTGGAAGGGTCATATGCGTTTTCCACGACGATTGTAACCTGTCGAATTTCGACAAACGAGTTGGTCCATGGACACAACAACTCGTCAAAAATCTTTCTTCAACAAAAAGTTTTTTCGATAAAGTGATGAAGCGTTCAAAGATGAGCAAAATCAGTCAAGATTTTCCGAACAGACGGTCGAAAAAGATGTCGAAACATGGTTTTTTTCGTGTATATATCTCACAGAACCTGCTTTCCGAGGCTTTAAATGAAAGATGTGGATTTGAGATGAGCGGGTTACCCGAAACTTCGAAAAACCCGACTCGAAACCGACCCGAACCCGAATTGTTTTTTTCGGGTTAATGGATTTCGGGTTTCGAAAATTTTAATCGGGTCGGGTTCGGTGGGGATCGGGTTTGGAAACAGTTCGGGTTTCGGGTTTTGAAAAATTTTATCGGGTCGGGTTCGGTCCGGGTCGGGTTGTTGTATCATTTTATTCCGGTCCCGATCGTTTATTGACTTTTATATTTTACAAAAATCGTCTAAATTTTATCATCTTACATTACACGAATTTTGTTTTAGTCTAAGGTCAGTGAAGAATGCAGACGTCGGGCCTTGAAATAATTTTTGTTTCGAAGTAATTTGGGTTGTGAATTTCGAAAAACTTGAGTGTCTGGTTCGGTCCCGGTGGGGTTTTGAAACAGTTCGGGTTTCGGGTTTCGAAAAATTTTATCGGGTCGGGTTTTGAAACAGTTCGGGTTTCGGGTTTCAAAAATTTTAATCGGGTCGGGTTCGGTCCGGGTCGGGTTTGGAAAAATGGTCGACCCGCTCATCTCTAATGTGGATCGCCCCCTCCAGGAATTAAAAAATAAATTTGGTGCAAATCGGTTGAGAGGTTCTTGCCGTAATTTACACAAAGTAAAATTTAATTTTATTCAAAAAATGTTTAAAATTTTAGAATTACGCCGCCGCCAGACGAAAAAGTGAGCCGCCGCCGGCGAAAAATCTTTTGACGTGTCCCGATTTAAGCCACCGCCGGTACCCCTCTGCGCCGATTTTCGCCGCCGCAGACAAAAAACAAAAAGTTCATTCGCCGCCGTCGAAATTCTTCGACCAGCGCACATTTCTAGGTGAAAGTAAACACGCCTACTATCATAACGCTTTAGTCCGTAACAAAATGAACGCAAGCAGAAAAAGCACGGTCAAAAGATCGGACTGAACCAACCTGTAGGTTAGTTGAGTAGATGATGCCGCAATAAGTAACAAGGGAAACTAGAAGTGGCTTCATTAGTGGTATCCTTGTTTTCAGGGGAAAGAGGAGACTATTATCTCTCACCAGAAGAACTTAGCCAAAGATCACTGAGCGATATCTTATCCTTTACTACAAGTGGCGGATGGTTAGAGCCGTTACTACCCCGGAAGGTACTTAACAGTAATTAGCAGTACGTCTACACTACACACTCAATGAGACTCAGCTTAGTTTAACTTAAAACGAATTCCTTACGGCTAGTTGCAAATAGTAAATAATAAAAATTGTAGATAAAATGGACTCGATAACCAACCGACCAAACGAAAGATGAATGGATGGATCAACCACACAAATAATCGTGCTTGATTAGGCGTTGGAACAAAAAAATGTGCATTGGTCTCTCCATTGGTCTTTTACAGTCAACTCATGTGCATGTTTTCGGTTTTTGAACACCTCTCAATATCTACACAAACATCGACGATTTTTTTAAAAAATATTTTTGGCTTCTGGGGACCAGTACCTATCCAGGAAAGTATAAAAAAAACCGCTGCGATATGCATCCGATTTCGGCAGGCGCTTTTTCAAAAGAATCCCTCTTTATATAGAACGCACCACTTCAGTCCAATCTGTTCTTTTGAACTTTTATTGGGTAAAACCATGGACTGCAGGTTCCTGGTAGGGCCTTTGTTACCTTAGGAAATTTTTACGGATCTTTGAAATTTTTATGGTTCTATAAGAACAAAATACATTGGATTGTTTGCTTATACGTTCGAGTCTTTTTGCGACATCTATTCTCTTTGCCACATCTACTCTGATACGTACGGGTTTTTGTTTATGTTTCTGTGTCTGAATCAATTGGTGAGCGTCAGATTTCAATCACACTACATCCAACAAAAACGCTAAACACTAACGATAAAGGCAAATGTCAAGATTGACGCATTCATTTCTGTCGAATCTTGACATTTTGGACATTTGGCCTTTATCGTTAGTCTTTAGCGTTTTTGGTTGGATTTAGCGATTGCAATCTGACGCTCTCTAATCATTCTGAAACGATTTCGTTGATCGGACTTAGAAACACAATTTTGTCATTTAATAATTTGAAATTCAGATGTGGGTGAATATTAACGGTTCCCGCCCCTGTACTTAACGTCAAAAGTGAACTTACCTTATACTTTAATGTCATCACTAGACAAACGCCAAAGGTGGCATGGCAAATTCACAAAAAAATTCACAGAAGTGGCTGATGATTGAAGATTTTAATATTTTTGTATTTGATTTAAAAATTAAAAAAATGTGTAAAGTGCGATCGATCAACGACTTGCCGCCTGAAATTTTGATCATAATTTTTCGATATTTGGATCAACGATCACTGGCAAATGCGACGATAATATGCAAATAGTAAGTACACCCTCCGACCTTTACCAACGCCATGTTCGATTGCGCACAATAGCGCACAATAGCGTCCAATGTAGATAAATAACAATTTTGATTGAGGCAAAAAAATCGCTTTTTTTGTCTATTTTGATGTTTTCGAAGTGTTTTTTTAAACTGTTGCTTCGGAGGGTCTTTTCAATATTGCCCTTTCGGCAATTTCGAATACACTTTAATGTCGACGATATTTCATACAATGAAGACATTTAAAAGCCACTCACAATTCTTCATCCTACTTCCAATTGTTTAAAAAAATCGAAAAACTAAAAGTGCTGATTTCGTCGTTTACGACTCATCAGTACACCTTGTCTTAAGACCATGTGTATATCAGCAACGATGGCCATAGAATGATACTCAGACTATGTCAACTCGCCTTTTATACAATCCAGATCCTACGATTGGATGCATGCCATTTCGTTTGAACAAATTGGAAGTAAAAGAATTGTGAGTTTGTTTCGGTTATTTTTTAATTTGGATTATTCTGCTAATCGAAGATAGTATTTACGTTGAATATTTCGGCTCCAAGGGGCTAACCATACCCTCTGTGCAAAGAGCCGAAATATTCAACGTAAATACTATCTTCGATTAGCAGAATAATCCAAATTAAAAAATAACTGAAACAAACTCACAATTCTTTTACTTCCAATTTGTTCAAACGAAATGGCATGCATCCAATCGTAGGATCTGGATTGTATAAAAGGCGAGTTGACATAGTCTGAGTATCATTCTATGGCCATCGTTGCTGATATACACATGGTCTTAAGACAAGGTGTACTGATGAGTCATAAACGACGAAATCAGCACTGTTAGTTTTTCGATTTTTATTGAACAATTGGAAGTAGGATTAAGAATTGTGAGTGGCTTTTAAATGTTGATTCAAGCGGGTGGACTTTAATCTGCCGAAGGTACAGCAGCCATAGTAAAATATTACTTCTATGGGTGCAATTGTACCAAAACGAGAATTTTCTCAATTTTTACTTTGATACAATGAAGAGTTAAGGCAATATTTGGCTAATTCCATGCAAAAAGTGGAAAATGCGTTATGTGCAATCGCTCTAACTGGTAAAATGTTTAGATATTAGAATTCCTTTGTATCGAGAAGTTGAAGATTGAACATTTGTAGAAACTTCTTTCATATATAGCACAAGCCTCGCATGTGCTTTGTTTAGCAAGAAAACAACGTTTGCACATAACCTACCAATGAAATTGCCCATTTACTTAGATACGTTGGAACCGTTTCACAACATTTATTATTTATTCTCATGATTACGGGTCCCTTGCATATGTTTTGTTGTATCGTCCTATTGTAGAAAGTGATGAATTTGTTACGTTAGTACGATGAAAGAACTTTCTTTAAAATAGACGCTGAAGCAGACGAATTGTTATTGAGCTCTGCTTGCAAATAGTCGGTATATCCTCAGTATCAAGTATACAGGGAAATTTTTGGTCCGAAAACATGGATACTGGGAAATGTATCAAACCTAGTGGGAAGACAAATAGAAAATTCGTCGAAGCATAGAGAAGCTGATGAAAAGAGAAAGTGAAAAGAAAAGCGCGGGGAAAGTTCACACTACCCGCTTTAGACTTATACTTTTCCAAACAATATTTCTTCCAAAACTAATCAGCCGTGCTAGCATATAGAACATAAACTGGAAGGGCGTTCCATTCCATGAATCCTTCGGAAAACAGAGATCTTCTACACCTCGACCTATCAAATCGCAGGAGTCTGCGCCTAGTAGTCACATCTACGTTTACAAGCTCATAATATAGACATTTAAGGGACTGCGAATGGACAACTCTGTATATGGAAGACGCAGCGCGAAACTTCAAGTGCGCTTCCCACGAACAGCCGTAGTAATAGCGGCTTTTATTCCCATCCTCTGAATACCAAAAGCGTATCTTACAATTGATTTAAAAGCTTTGTCGAGGAGGCTACGCGAAACCGCATCAATGTCACAGAGAAAGATTATTAAAATGGGGCATCAAAAGAGCCTTGGATAGCAACTACCGAGCGGTGTCATCCCCGAGAGAGGCCAGAGACTTCCAATGCTAGCACAAATTTTCTGAGCTATCTTTTCCGCATGATCACGTTCATAACTAACACCAGAATCACAACTTCAATAGAGTGTCAAAGTGACAGCTTTCAAAGTGATTCCTCCTCTACTGCTTGGCGGTGTCCCTATCCCATTCTCTATTAAAGTTGTGATTCTGGTGTTAGTTATGAACTCTGACTTCTCATGGGGTGATCAAGCGGAAAAGATAGCTCAGAAAATTTGTGGTAGCATCAGAAGTCTCTGGCCTCTCTGGGGGATGACACCACTCGGTAGTTGCTATTCAAGGCACTTTTGATGTCCCATTCTAAAGTGACAGCTGTCAAAGTAACAAAAGGGAGCCCTAAGGGACTTCTATCACGAACGAAAGGAGAAAGCCTGACAGAACTCCATTAACACAGACTGCTCGTAACCTGCCTGATAGGAGACGAGCTGAAGAAAAATTGTGTTTGTAATTTTTTTTTTAGAATATTATGGTTAACTGAGTCGAAGACCTTTGAAAAGTCCAGAAGCAAAAGCAGTCCAATGAGCTTCTTTTGCAATGGTGGACGAATGTCGTGCACAATTGTCAAAAGCGCTGTGATGGGCCCGAAATCCAGATTGCAAGCCTGTTCACAGACCTTCATTAGATACAAACCCTCAATCTACTTTACAAGGAGAATCTCGAATATTTTAGAGAAAACCGCAGCACACTAATAGGTCTGTAATCCTCCAGGTCGGGCCTCTTCCCTCTTTTGTGTATCGGAAAAATGGATCTTATTGAAAGTTTGAAGAACTTCAGTGGAATATCCTCCAGTCCCACCGAATTAGATTCAATTCGAGCTATCGATTCCAACACTTCCAGTTCACCTACGTTCCTAAATGAGAAGTTTGAACCCAATAACACGCGTTATTCCTACGGAACCCCACGGACCCACGACTGCCGACAAAGTAGCCGTTAAACTCATTCGCGGTGAATGGCGGTTCACGACAAGTCTTGGATACAGCGCTCAGTGACATATTTGTAAGGGTTTGCGGCAAGGTACCGTTCTCCGGCTATACAGCATCTTTTGATTCAGGAAACATCAGGAAATATCCGTACCGTTTCGGATTTTCGTCTAATTTTTTTCTTAAAAGTGAATGAATTCATCAAAGTGTGGAAATTCTCTATGGAGCACATTAGGAGTAGCCTAGAGTTCATGACTACGATTGAAACATTGAAACACCATAGATGGCACTAGGATTGAGTGCAATTTACCACTTACACAGTAAAAACGTCGGCAACGAAAGGATCTCTAAGAGAATACATGTGAGCAAAAACAAAAAAATTGCGGAACTAGTAAATGAAATGATCTAGCCTCTGACCCGGACGGGTTGTAACGGCAGATTATTATTATTATCGAGAGTGAGTACCATCACATCGTTGAAAATCTTCAATATTTGGTCCGAATTGGTACAACCATATATGTCGTTCAACTTACTTTCCGCAAAATCGTCTGCCAAACTGCAGGCATCAGTTAAATTATAAATCTTACATTTCTTCTGTTTCTGACGTGTGACGTTCTCGGAACACGAATAAGTAGCAAACGAAATGTCGTGATTGGACGTAAGGTCAAATTTAGAGAAATACGACAAGTGCTACAGGCTCCATGAGCACAGTCACTGCAATTTCCGAAAGAACTGACCGGGAACTATAGGTCGTCGGCGTGTGTGGAGATTGTCGGTATCAGTGTATGATATCACTCTGTGATGAAGGTGGGACACAACTTGAAAATTAGAAATGGCCGAAAAACGGGAAATGACTTCAAGCTAAATTATTAAAAAAAGAGAAATGACCTGAAGTTGAAAGATTGATCAATATTTTAACGGCTCCTTTTTAAATTTTGATTTAGACTTTGACGACTTCGTTTAAACAAATTTTGCCCACTCCGCTCGCGATTCTTAAGCTTTTATTTATAAAATCATCGCCTGCGAGGCTATAAGCACTGGAAACCTACTTATAACGAACCCTACAATTCAAAAATTTCTCCTGTTTACCTACAGAACAAGTGTAAAGACAGTCAAAAATTTTGCCTGCGGCGCTGAACTTGAACAACAAATGGAAAAACATCAAAGTTGTTCATCTGACATTTCAGTAGCAGCTCTCCCCCCCCCCTTCTAAGTTTAGAATTTCTTACTTAGGCAACCTGCAGGCGTCTGTTTTCTTGTTAATATTTTGGTGAATGAACGAACTCCTGTGAATGAACGAATGAAGCATACAGAAACCGTAATAAGGACTTAATTAGCAATTACGATCATTACTTACTCATAGAAATTAATTGATCCCTCAATTTCAGTTGGAAAGAAGTCATCGAAGATGCGTGCCGATGGAAGATTGTGATCGATTGTAGATATCGCAAAAGATATGGGCCTCAGATGAATCAGTTTTTCTTCACAACGAGTCGAAAGTTTAGCGAAATGAAGATAATTGGTTTGGAAGACACAAACGTGGATATACGCATTTTCCAGAGACATGGACGGAATGTTTCAAAATTGATATTTTCAAGAGCTTGGTTTCAAGATCTCGACCATTTTATTGAAACTATCAATTGCATGCCAAATTTGAGGCAGGTAACATTATGTAATGTTATGATTCAAAACACTGCCTCATCCTCATCATTACCGGAATTCGCAAAATTGAAAATATTGAAAGCGGATAAATGTCCATATTATATCATCCGGTGTTTCAAACGATCGCCGAATCTCAGCGAATTCATACTACGGGACAATTTCAAGGAGACCGTTAATGATACAACTGCATTTGAATTCCTTCAATCGCAAAAGCAACTGAAATCCCTGGTACTTTATGAAATTGACGACTCATCGGCACTTTTACAACCCGGCGTCATCACCACCGACAGCGTCAGTCAATTGTATTTGAATTATGTTTACCATCGTAACATAACACGGAAAATCTGGAACAATCTTTTAGGATTCTTAAAAATGCATGCAAAATCCGTAGAAATCTTAAAATTGCGGTACGGTACCCCCAAATCGGTCTATGAATTTGTATTTTCGAAATTTGAAAATTTAAAATCCCTCCAATTGCCAATATATGTATTAGCAAGAGAAATGGAACTATTGAAGCGACTAAAGGTGAATGAAAGCATCACACAATTGTTTCTAGTAGGTTTTAACTCGAAAGAGGAACAAATGGGGAGTCAGTGTGTTAAAGAATTTATTCGATGTGTGCCAAATGTGACCGATTTGACTTTACAGCATTGTTACAGCAAAGAATTCCTAGAAATTCTCGCGGAAAATTTAGTAAATCTCAGAAGATTAATATTTGATGATATCTTTGTAAGGGAATACTCTGGTATTCGTTTTTCCAACCTCAAAACATTTCGTTCTTTCGATGTTGAATGTGATTTCGATTGGGAAAAGTTTACAAAACTCAATCCCCATATCACAGAACTAGTTTTTACCGGACTCAATGAAAGCCTCGTGATCGAAGCTTTCGAAACTTTAAGGAAAAATCTAAAATTGCAAATTTTTAAAATTTCGCACGATAAAGCAAATTTTCCCAATATTCATAAATTAACTGGCTTGAACGTCGAATTAGCTGTAGAAGACGATCTGATGAGCGGAGTACCTTACTGGTTTCACAAATAGAAATTTAATTATGACGACCTTTTTGCCTTGCGCCGCTTAAAACCCCTCGTTAAAACCGCCCCCTATGACCGCTATGGCCGTTTAAATGTTTTTCCAAGGGAGTACTCACTTCAATAAATCTTGGGAATTATTGAGAAATCCCAAAAAAGAAATTAATTATTTTCATTATAATTTTCAAAATACGAAAATCGAATAGCATCGGGGGACTTTTAGCATCGGAGATGTCAATCTTGCATGTTTACACAAGAATTTCATCGATTTTAAAAAATAAATCTTGAGATTTATGGGATTTATGGGATTTATTGCATTGGAAGTGAGTACACCTTGTGTTTTTTAATGTTGAAAAATTTTGATGGTTACGTTGTGCTTCTTTGGCATTTTTAGCCGGTGTAAATTACGATTGTCCCTTTCTTTGTGTGCTACGTTGAAAAGAGAAAAAGTTTATAAAATACAAGCGCCAAAGAAACACAGCTTCGAGCTATGACCTAGGATTGTGGTTATGCAAAGGAATAAAAAGCAACACGATCGACAAGCGAATAAAATCTTCCCCCGAGTTAATTTCACGATCAAGTAAAATCGTAAATACTTTTAGTGTTTATCCCTATGAATAAACATTGTTGTTTTAATAAACAGAAGTACAACGTAATCGTAACCCCAACTCCAATTTTCCTTTTCTCTGTTACCATTGATGATTAATGAATTGCAATTATATAAAAGACTGATGTGTATGAATAAAAAACAGCTCTTAATTAGACTGCGTTCTTTTCATTTACTCAATACCAGCAATACAACGGGCGATCATTTTTCCCAATCCCAGTACGCTGTCTACACATCGAAACCTTAAACCTTCCAGACGAAAACAATGCCCTGTCAAGTACTTATGGTTTCTGGACCCACACGAAGTATAAAGGTCCTATACGTTCACTGCATATAATTTTACTGTAACATGGGGTAGATCGAAGCGACAGTTAGACATTTATTATCGTCTAAACATGACAAATCAGCATTAAGAAAAAGTCTCCACTTTCTTTTCCAAACGGCTCACCCGATCACCCTAAAGGTACAAAGGTCAAGGTCCCTAAAAGGTATGTATGTCCCATGATTAGTAATGTGCGCGGCCGAGTTCAGCCGACGCGCCGCCAACTGGAAGCTCTCGGACGGGCGCAGCCGCTGATACATAAAAATGTTAGCAGCCGCCGCCAGCCGCCGAGCGATTTTGTCGGCTTGAAAAAGTCAAATTCTTGCAGTGTAAAAACTGAAAGCACAGAAAAATTATTTTGTTGTAGGGTTTGGCATTTGTGACGCAATTTTTTAAAAACACAACGTAACTTCGTTTTAATTTTTTTGCGTATCGAAGCTGAATGCGTCACCTTCCTCCGATTTCAGAACTTTTGTAACTGGAGGAAAATCGTTTTAACTTAAACTTATATGCTCAATGCGTCACCCTTTTCTGATTTCACAACTTTTGTAAGCAGAAATGAAGACTTGCGTCACACCTCTCTGTAAGAGGTTTATTGGCAGATAATAATTACGATTTCTTGAAAAAAAATTGCCCTTCGCTTGTCACTAAATATTTTTTTGTTCTAACTTTAATAGCTAAATACTCTTTTTACTTGAACGATTTAAGAGGTGTAATGGCATTCATTTCATAAATCAAAAAGACATTTTTCACTGACTAAAGAGATGAAATATAAGTTTGAGTTGAAACCACCCAAATGCTTTCGTGAAAAACCCTCATCGGCGCGCCGCCGCCGATACCATCTCACTCTGCCGAGATTTTTCGATCGGCACACACCTCTACCCATTCTTTATCAGGGTGGGATGGGCCATTTCTGGCTCCTAAAACACAGATCTATTGATCCTTTGTTTTCTTCCCGTTCATCATGTAAACCATTTAAAACCTTCTGGTTCTCACCAAGGACCTATCTAGGGCGATAGGTCCTAGGTCTAAGATTTTGGAGGGTTGAATCACATAACCACCTAATGTCATGCTCCTTAGCAGGTGGAACTTCGGGCATTCACATATTACGTGAACGCCCGTTTCCTCCTCCAAACCGCAGTCACATCTTGGATCAGCCAAAATGGTCGCTTTGGCCAAGTGCTTGTTCAACCCACAGTGACCCGTAATGGCTCCCACTACTCTCCTAATGCCACTACGGTCCATTCTGAAAAGCTACTTGGCACACTTCTCGTCGTACGCCGAACGCGCACCAACTCTTAGCGGACTCAGCCCGCACCCATTGTTCCACCGCCCTTTCACATAGAGAGTGTGGGATCGGGATGTGGGATTCTGGGCCCTCGATTGTAGATGCTGAACCCTGTTTGGCTAGCTCGTCTGCTCTCTCATTACCGTCTACAGTCCCAATCGGCTTAGGGTCCCTTTCAACTCTTTAGCCAGTTTTGACGTTGTCACCACTGGCGCAGTAAAACTTTCCGGTAATGAAAGGATCTCAAGAAGTAGAACCACAAACAGCGAAACTAGTAAACAATGATCTAGCCTCTAACCCTTCATGGGTTGTAAGGCAGATTATTATTATTATATTATACAGGCCACGCGAGCGCCTTTATCATCGACTCACTGTCTGAGCAGATATGGTCGCTCTGTCACCCGTCATTTCTTCTGGAACTAAATTCATTACTCCCATCAACGTCGCAAGCCTCTCCGCTTGGAGAAGCTCGCTAACTGTCCCAAATGGACATTCTCGCAGTTCGCCGGTTCCTGCGAATAGATCCCGGCTCCCGCTCCTTCCTCAGTTTTCGACCCTTCCGTAAAGCTCACTAGTCCATCAGCCGGCAGGCAGGTCGGCCAGTTTCCTTGCCAATCCGCTCTGTCCGGTATAACGATCTGGTATCGCCTAACAAAGTCGACCTGTGTAATCATGCTCTGGGCATCTCAAAGATCCTGTCGTTGATCACTTTCAGGATCCTTCCATGGGCAGATTCTTCATCTAGAGACCATTTTGCTTCAGCCTGTCTGCCGAGGCAAAGGCTCTTGCTTTAACGATCGTCTAGGATAGCGGAATGAGCGCTTCCATGGCTGCTGTGGCCGTTGCTTTCATAGCTCCCGTGACACAAATGCACACGACCCTCTGAATTTCATTCAACTCCTTCCTCGCACACTTCACGATATTAAACTACGCAGCCATGGCTCAACATGGATCTGACCTCCGTCTCATAGATCCACAATATGGCTCTAGACGCTGGCTGTAACCACTTTCTGAGCTTTGTACTTAACATGCTCGATCCAGTTGAGCTTTTGGTCGAGAATAACCCCTAGATGACCAAAATCGGTTAAGTTGTTTCGCAGATATGGTCCAAGAAGTGGAGGTCGAACAAGGCTTTTCGAGCGTCGGTGAAAATTTTTCGCAAATATCTCAAAAAGTGTAGCATGGAAATTGTTCATTTTGCTGCCAAATAAAAGCATTTTTTGATCTCACAGAAGTGGAAAGAAATTTTTGTGGAAATCAGGTCAGTGGTCTGGGCACTGGGACAAGCGGAATGGACGAAATTGAGTTTCTCCGCCATATAGCAAAGCAGACGGTTGATCGATATTTGCTTAACTAACTCGCAGCGATAGTGGAAGGCGTGACGCAGACCACACCCCGAAAAAGAAATCCACAAACTCAAAAAACGCCATACAAAAACCTTTGGGACAAGGAGCAATATATATGCGTCTTTTCCCCCTTCCCCCTCCTCCTCCCTCCTCAGCAGCTTTCCAAGGAGGCCGGATTTTTCAAAATCGGTTGGAAATGAGCTGAGATATCGAGGATTGAAAATGCCATTTTCCTATGTGTTTCCTTTGTAATTATTTAAAAAGACTGCTCACAATGGCGCCGGAAAAATTTCAATTTTTCTTTTGTTCTCATTATGACATACACTTTTTTCCTATTTAATCTGCCGGTTTCTATCTATGATCTATCTAATAATTTTCGATCTCGAGAACGAGACAGCCGATCTTCCAAAAAATTCGTGGCATGTGGAAAAATGGTCATAATTTTGTGGGTTTTACAGGTTCTCGAATTTTAGCTTGGGCCGGCGTGACAATAGCTAGAGAGTTTCTTCGGGAAAGTTATAGAGGTCAGTGAGGAGAATTGGTTACACGAAGTGTTCCGATGGTAGCCGAAGGTAGCCGAAGGTGACACGAAGTGTTCCGAATGTAGCCGAAGGTGACACGAGGTGTTACGAAGGTAGCCGAATGTGTCAGGAGGTGTGCCGAATGTAGCCGAAGGTCTGCATAGAACGTAATCTACTATTTTATGCATTAAAACACAGTGGGAAAATCGATGTCAGTGCGGCAGGAAATGAGTGCTACTGAAACGGGAAATCAATTAAGAAAATATCGGTTTGGGGGAAGTTACAGATTCGTTCACGGGAAGAAAACATTTTTTCCATGCGTGCACTTTTGTACATCAAAGATTTCATAATTTTTTTGCTTACAAACTTATTTGTGTATTTTAATATTAAACTAACAAAAAGTGACAAATAATTCCGTTTCAAGAGCATCAAAAAATGCTCAAAGTATCTGAATCAGCATGAAGCTGTAAAATTTATATTCGAACAAAATCGCTAAGATTTCCCTTTGGCTGCAACATATGGTCTGGAAGTAGTTTAACGATCTTGTTGAACAAAACGCATCGTTTGACTTTGTGATCCCAAAGACCTTCGTAGTTGTTTAATCGACATTCATCCGAGTCACTGCTGGGAGGGCTAGTTTTGCCGAAACAGCAAATCTTTGAACAGCAGTGATTGTAATGATGTGACTGTGATGACGATGATGAGTCTAAGGAAAATTGCTTGGTTAGTTTGGAATGATCGCTTTTACAAATTGAACTCACTTTCAAGATCGGGAGAAGAACACATTGGCGTACTACTAAAAGATGCACATTGAGGCGGCTCATTGTTAAATAGTAATGTGGGTAGTTTGTGGAATTGCTTTAGCTGTTCGGAATCGCTATGATCGACGACATCTGAAAGACTCGTCTGTAAGTAACACATGGCCTGCAAGGGATCGACTCGGGCAATTTCTTCGTACTCAAGTTTTCGTATCAAAAATTTATAATGTTGAAGGACTTGCTGTGCTGTGGGTCAGGGTCTGTTGAAAAGAGTTCCAAAAATTACAAGAAAAAGATTATTAAACCCATCGGGTCTTCTCACTTACTTATCCAGTCGTAACAACCAAAAATCGTCAAGTCTTAGCTTGGACACCGAATTGTTTCCTGGATTTCCACCGAAAAGAAAATGTATTTTTGAATTCACATCATAAATCAATTGGTGAGCAAATCGGGGACACGGTTCAGTACAAGACCGATCGAGTTTTGTGAGGCACTGAAGTTTCGAATGGTTACGTCGATAGATACACGACCACTGATTCGTTTTCAGAGAAAACATCCACAGAACGTTGAAGTTGATGTCTTTACGTTCTTTTTCTTTGCTTAAACTCTAACAAGAAAAAGTTTATGTTCATTTGACTGGAAAACTGGTCGTTATCGACTCACCGTATGAACATAAATTTCATCCCTCTCACAGTCAATGGTTGCTCGTTGAGTGAAACCACATTGAGGCATATTTTCACAGTCACTTGACATCACAGTTATAGCTCGACTGTCCAAATCGATCGAAATAAATTCTGGAGTGTATTCCTTGTTCCTCTGACCAGCGAACACGTACAATTTTCGGTAACGCTAAAAGTAAGAATTACCGTTCTTTACATAGAAAAGTATGACAATTGTTTGTGAAATGTGAAACTCTTTCTTCTCTTACAGAATAATACGCGATTCACGGAAAACGTCATTGACTTTATCAAATGTGTGAGTCTTTTCTCCCTGCATTTCACTGTACCTAGTTGCACCTCACTGAAACTAGTTGCACCTAGTTGCACCTCACTGCACCTAGTTGCACCTCACTGCACCTAGTTGCACCTCACTGCACCTATTTGTTCTGAGCTTCTTTTGAATTCCATTGCAAAAGTGGAATATTCGGCTCGATTACAACAGAAGCTCAAAGCTCTCGAAAGTTTTTCATTAGCAAAGACACAAATGCAATACGTTGTTTTGGTGTAAAACGGCAGAAAATTAGTGCGTTACAAAGCATTCGTCAATGCCGTCGCAGCGATATGCTCAGGAGCGTCACCAGGAACGTGACAGTCTTTTGTTTTGATACTTGCAAGCAATACTCGACGTGAAGTTAGCTGCAGTTGCAACCGAAACTAACTTCATTGCGAAAAAAATCGGCTGAATTTCGAAACTTATCAATGAAGTCAGCTGAGTTTGGTAAATTTGTGAATGAAAGCAGCTGATTTCGTTTGCAGTGAAGTTAGCTATGGTCGCAACTGACCTCTCCCTAAGCAGGCAAAGACATCATTGTAAGTCGCCTGATAGATATTACGAAATTAGGTAGATTTTGACATAAGTCGGAGCCGCACATAAAGCGTCATCTGGTTATTTGTAGCGAATTACCAAAACTTATAATTAACTTGCGTTTCAAACAATATGACTTACGTGATGGAATAACATCGAATGAGTCGCGCGAGATTTTATGCTATAAACGTCTGGATTCGACGCTGACGGATGATTGCAATCTACTAATATCTGTCTCCACATATTGACATCAATGTGATACGAATAAAGGCCAGAATACTGTGGATCCTTGGACAAATCCTGTATGTTTCGTTGGGTCAATATACGACCACCAAAAACGTAAATTGTATTTTCTGCAACGTCGATGCACATTTGATGATCCAACAATGGAAACGGTCCTCCGACTTGACTGGTGTCTTTACTAATCAACAGCCACGAGTTGGTTCTAACGTTGTACAGGTAAAAGTCGCTCTGGATTGAAAGACATATGCAAATTTTATGCTTTAACTAAAGATCCATTTTCTATTACCGTAATATTAAAATTAGTACGAGTGACGTTGTCTACGTAACGGCCAAGTGTGAAGATTTGTGACTTAGCTGGATCGAAAATCATCTAAAAAATGTAAATGTAAAGTTTGAATTGCAGTCAGATGTTAGACGTCATTTGCTCTTACTTTGTGACAAGATCTCGGACAAGGTCCATTATTAAGCTCAGCTCTTTCATGGATCAATGTCCACTGATTCAATTTAATGTCATAGTACCACAGATCGGACAAATCACAAAATCCATCCCATCCACCAAACAAATAGATTCGATTCTCATTTGAGTCTAGGACCAATTGATGCCCAACTCTCATATCCGGCTTCATTCCCGGATTCCGTAATTGATCTTGTACAGACCACGTTGCCTTATATGGCTGTTTCGTGCAATCGATGAGTCCATCGGAAGCGAATTGTTCAACATATTCTTCAGTCTTTGCGAAATTTCCGTTTTCCACCAGCGTTTCATGCAATTCGGACATCAACTGACTTTCTAACGTAACATTTGTTTGTTTTTGTAAAGCTTTAAATGCAGAATGGTAACCTTGTTGACGAAAATGTTTTAAACACAATCTAACGACTTCCTTTTCGCGGTACTGAAAAATTAGCGAATTTTTCTTGAACGAAATATTGGTGAAGTTGGTTAGTACTGAGTACTTCACTCAAATACTATTTTCTTCGGACTAGTACGAAAGTGACCTTCAAATGAAACACTTCAGCAACGCATAAGAAGAATTGTGTGGTATTTGAGATAGCAGACACACCGCTATGTCCACAGATACCCAATAGTCACCGTCAGGGCCCATTATTCTCGCTGGAGGTAAGAAGAAACGTGAATGCGGCTTAATTTGAAGTCTAGTCCTTTCGAAGACAACTAAATTTGACCTTTGCCTTTGACACCTTTGAAAAAAAATTGACCCACCCTAGCCGACCATTTTGAAATCATTCGCCGATTCATCGAAATCAACAACTTGCTTTCGTCGATTCCAACACTCCCAAGACTTCGGAAATTTTGCTAAAAAATTCAGGAAGAGTGACAGACAGATGTTTGGTCATTTAGTCTATACTCTAGAGAGTGTTATGAGAGAGGATTTTAGCTCAGTTATTGAAACTTCTGTTGCGGAAATCTTTTTTGTTTGTCGTGGCCTATAAGTACCGTAAGAAATTTTATGCTTAGACTGATAAAAAACGTCAGATTTCCACGAAATAACTCATTTAGTCTCAATTTTGACAGTTATCCCTGCCTTATTTTCCACCTGTCAAATATTTTCCTACTTCATTTCCCACCTGTCAATTATTTCTCTACCCCTGTGTCAAATAAGATCCCTCAATGAAGGCTTTGAAGACATCATACGTGGTGGGGATCAAAAATCTATGTAGTTTGACATCGTTTCACATAGAACACAGAGCCACTTTTTTACACATCAAAATAAATTCAACGGGCCTCTAGAATATTTCCCTACTTTATTTCCCACCTGTTAATTATTTCCCGAGTTTATTTCATTTCATTTACATGTCAATTACTTCCCTCCTTTATTTTCCATCTGTCAAGTATTTCCCTATTTTATTTCTCACTCGTTAATTATCTCCTTACTTTATTTCGCACTTGTTAATTATTAGGTGGTCTATTATTGTTGGCCTGTATGTTATAAACGCCATCTGGTTACTATTAACGCCCTTCTAAGCCTTTTTACCACTTTGTGGGTGTTATTAACACCTAGAACGAAATTTTACTACGATTTTTTAGAGGTGTGTTTGGCCGCATAAAAATAATTGCATGAAAAAATGCGACCGATTTTGGTAGGTTGTTTTTCAAAAGAATCCCTCGCAACGGATTTTTCAAAACAAGCTACTCTAAGTTTTGACAATAGAATTTGTCCTTCAGTTCCCATATTTTCCTGAAATCGCTCACACTATTTATAAGAAAATTTCCTAAATTTTTGCCACAGATTTTGTTAGCAGCTAGCATACAGCTTCTATTTAAAATTTTTGAGTACTGTTCTTATGCGAGAAAAATAAAAAGTTTAGTTTGAGTGGGTGGTGAATGTTATATTTAAAAACTTTTCAAAATTTAATTGCAAATTTTGGTTTTCTATGAAAGTATACAGTTCTGATTACCATTTTATAGCAAAAATTCTAACATTAATTCTAACATTATCCGGGGAAAATCACCACCGCCGCGCCGGGGAAAGTGTCCCGCCTTCATTCGGTCACGAATAGTGCCCGTCGGAGAAAATATCTCCCGAAGGGTGTAATTCTCTACTAGCAGTGGAAAATAACGCCCGGCGGAGGTTATTTTCTGCAGGATAATTTCCGACCGGTGGAAAATAAGATGTGGGACAAATATCACCCGGGCGTTATTTTCCTTCGGCGGTAGATATTTTCCACCGGATGAAGCGATTATTTCCCTAGCCGGGTTACATTGTTATTGATGTAAAACGTCCGCCGTAGAAAAATAACGCCTAGAGTGTAATATTGATAGCCGGGGAATGATCGTTTTGTCAGGGAGATAATCTTCAGGAAAAAAACTCACGTCATTCATAAATTCACTTGTCGTGTTGTAATTATGCGGTGAATTTTTGTACCCGTTTGGAAGGGTCATATGCGTTTTCCACGACGATTGTAACCTGTCGAATTTCGACAAACGAGTTGGTCCATGGACACAACAACTCGTCAAAAATCTTTCTTCAACAAAAAGTTTTTTCGATAAAGTGATGAAGCGTTCAAAGATGAGCAAAATCAGTCAAGATTTTCCGAACAGACGGTCGAAAAAGATGTCGAAACATGGTTTTTTTCGTGTATATATCTCACAGAACCTGCTTTCCGAGGCTTTAAATGAAAGATGTGGATTTGAGATGAGCGGGTTACCCGAAACTTCGAAAAACCCGACTCGAAACCGACCCGAACCCGAATTGTTTTTTTCGGGTTAATGGATTTCGGGTTTCGAAAATTTTAATCGGGTCGGGTTCGGTGGGGATCGGGTTTGGAAACAGTTCGGGTTTCGGGTTTTGAAAAATTTTATCGGGTCGGGTTCGGTCCGGGTCGGGTTGTTGTATCATTTTATTCCGGTCCCGATCGTTTATTGACTTTTATATTTTACAAAAATCGTCTAAATTTTATCATCTTACATTACACGAATTTTGTTTTAGTCTAAGGTCAGTGAAGAATGCAGACGTCGGGCCTTGAAATAATTTTTGTTTCGAAGTAATTTGGGTTGTGAATTTCGAAAAACTTGAGTGTCTGGTTCGGTCCGGGTCGGGTTTTGAAACAATTTGGGTTTCGGGCTTCGAAAAACTTTATCGGGTCGGGTTCGGTTCGGGTCGGGTTTCGAAAAATGGTCGACCCGCTCATCTCTAATGTAGATCGCCCTCCAGGAATTAAAAAATAAATTTGGTGCAAATCGGTTGAGAGGTTCTTGCCGTAATTTACACAAAGTAAAATTTAATTTTATTCAAAAAATGTTTAAAATTTTAGAATTACGCCGTCACCAGACGAAAAAGTGAGCCGCCGCCGGCGAAAAATCTTTTGACGTGTCCCGATTTAAGCCACCGCCGGTACCCCTCTGCGCCGATTTTCGCCGCCGCAGACAAAAAACAAAAAGTTTGACCAGCGCACATTTCTAGGTGAAAGTAATCACGCCTACTATCATAACGCTTTAGTCCGTAACAAAATGAACGCAAGCAGAAAAAGCACGGTCAAAGATTGGACTGAACCAACCTGTAGGTTAGTTGAGTAGATGATGTCGCAATAAGTAACAAGGGAAACTAGAAGTGGCTTCATTAGTGGTATCCTTGTTTTCAGGGGAAAGAGGAGACTATTATCTCTCACCAGAAGAACTTAGCCAAGGATCACTGAGCGATATCTTATCCTTTACCACAAGTGGCGGATGGTTAGAGCCGTTACTACCCCGGAAGGTACTTAACAGTAATTAGCAGTACGTCTACACTACACACTCAATGAGACTCAGCTTAGTTTAACTTAAAACGAATTCCTTACGGCTAGTTGCAAATAGTAAATAATACAAATTGTAGATAAAATGGACTCAATAACCAACCGACCAAACGAAAGATGAATGGATGGATCAACCACACAAATAATCGTCCTTGATTAGGCGTTGGAACAAAAAAATGTGCATTGGTCTCTCCATTGGTCTTTTACAGGGTGACCCATCATTTCGCCGCGTATGTTTCGCCGCCGAGCATTTCGCCGCTGATCATTTCGCCGCAGATCATATTGCCGCCGGGAACGTTTAGCCGCGGACTCGTTTGGCCGTAGATTCATTAGGCCGCAGACATTTGGCGGTTAACAAAACTAGGAAATTTAGTCTTTTACAAAATGCCACGAAAACCTACACTGAGGAAAATATCTACAAATATCTACGCTGCCAACGTATCTTACGCACCGTGCACGTATAGCATACTACACAATACTTAAATAAGGTTGATAATACATTCAGCGCGTATATAATACGTCGGCGGCGTACACAATGCCTACGTCGCTTGTAGATATTTTCCTCAGTGTATGTGGTTATATGTGATTAATGTAACCAAAGCGAGTGATTCATCTTTTTACAAAATGTAACAAAGGCCAGTGATTCATTCTCTTACAAAATGGCGCGAAAGCAAGTGATTCATCCTTTTGCAAAATGACATGAAAGCGCGTGATTCATCATTAATTGATTGTCCAACACTCCGCGGCGCTGGTGGCGATTTGTTTGGCGGCGAAAAGTTCCAGCGGCAAAATGTTGCACGGCGAAAAGATTAGGCGGTGAGTTGGCCTAACGGCGAAATGATCGCGAGGCTCAATGATAACGCGGCGAAATGTTCGGCGGCGAAACGATCCTCGGCGAATTGATAGGGAACCCTTTTACAGTCAGCTCATGTGCATTAATTATGTAAGACGAATGTCAGATGATACCCAATCGTATCGTTCCATGATCCTTTCCTCTTAATCATTGAAACATCACACGAAACATCAGGTTTTCAGCTTTTGCTAGGTTATAAGAATCCATTTTCCAGTGTGCAATCAATGTTGAGAAGAAAAAGGACGTATTGACGGTAACGAATGCTGCCCTCGACAATTCTTTTATCGGTGCGACACTATAACATGTCACTGTTGATTCCATTCGCCGCAACATCACAATCGCTAAATTCGTCTAAAAAAACTGCACTTTCCCCCAAGCAGTTAATGGCATCAACACTTTTTAAATTTATTAAAGACATCTTACCGAATCGTTCGCTTTCAACAGAATAACTATGCCTAGCTCTTACATAAATTGTTAGAGGCCATTTGGTTATTTCCTCCATTTCCTTAATGTGGTGACTTTTGAAGTGCTTTAGCGTATTCGGTGTCATGCCTGAACACAAAACTATTGTAAACAAACCTGGGGATTGCCGCACAAAGTCTCTGATTGCTTTGAACAAGAAGACATATGGCACGAAGTCAATGTAAAGTTCTCGCACATCATGCGACGGAAATTCGCCTAACGACTCATAGAACTGGTCGTCTTCTTTTATTTGAGAAATGTTCATCAATATCTTCAAAGTTGACAGATTCTTAAGTACATGCAGCATAGAAAAACGATTCATTAAATTTCACACTAAGACCCGTCAATGTCCGCACCGCTTGGTATTTACAAATACCCGTCAAATCGCCAGTAAAATGATCCGATAATTCTATGCTAAGTCTGTAGAGTTTTTTCTTTTTAAGAAGTTCCTTGAGCGCACTGTTCACAACATCTAAATCACTTTCCATTATCAACAAATACAAATGATAGCATCGGCGAAGTTTTGTGGCATTTAGTATTTTTTCTTTGATTGCGTCTTTGCTTTCGATTGAGTCTAATTTCAAACACAGTTGATTCATTACGACGACGTGGTTACCAGTCAAGTGCAACATAATTTTACAAAATTATAAACAAAATTATAAGGAAAATTTCATCAAACAACGAAAAACGTTACGTTTACTTTAAATGAACGCTCTTCTGCAATGGACTGTTTACACAAGCAGTAAGAGAGAGAACAGCAAATTTTAAGAAAGGTGTAGCGTATAGCGCCATAATGTAAAATGTGGAGATGCCGCATAGAGCATATTAATCTTAAATTTTGGCGCAAAATAAATATCTTCTGCAATTCAATGCCGAAATACGACAGTTTTCAATACTGCTTTGAGTGCGGAAAAGGTCAACTTTTCCGCACTCAGATTTGGGTGAGTATGGAAAAGTTTTTTTGCAACGCACAATCGATTTTCGACTGTTTTCGATGTTGTTCACGATGCGGTAACGCGATCAAAATCGAAACAGTTTCCAATTTTTTTAAGAGTGTGAGGGGAAGTGAAGCAAATTTACACCTTGTAACGATATGACTTTTGAAATTTGATACATGTGCTGAAAAGTACCCCTCCGTTGCTATGATACGACGTTACAATGTCGTATGTGTGCATTGCAATCTGATCAAAAATTGTTTGTACACTGTAAAATATAATGGTTTCTGTGGAGTGAATTTTTTAAGTTTGGTTGTTATTTTCTTCTCAATCGATTTGTTTGTTGCAAAAAGCTGTGTGTCCACCTCGTTGCGATACTTGATTTTTTCAGCATACGTCCTAAATATTGTCCAACTCGCCTTTGGCTCGTATGGACAATATTAGGACTGATGCTGAAAAAATCAACGTATCGCAACATGGACGACAAACTACTATTCCGCACTCAGATTTGGGTGAGTATGGAAAAGTTTTTCAGCACTCAATTTTAATTGACATTAAAAATGCAATGAAAAGGAAATTGTGTGATCGAAATAGAAATTTTATTGTTTGGTTTTGTCTATTTCGGCATTGAATTGCAGAGAAAACGTTGTTCCTACCTCGTTTTGTAACTAGATTTTTTCAGCACACGTCCTAAATAGTGTCCACACTCGCATCTGGTCGTGCGAACACTATTTAGGACTAATGCTGAAAAAACCTTAGTTACAAAACTAGGTAGAAAAATTACTATTTCATGCTTCGAGGCCAAAATCGAGGGCAAATTTTTAATTTTCTTTGGATTTTGGAGCTCTGACTTAAACTTTCTTTGCAATTCACCGGCAAAAAACTCGCTTTTTCGTGCGTAATTTCAGTGTCGCATGAGGTCACTTTTCACACAAGTGCGACAAAATTTCTCTACCGCACTAGTGCGTCAAAACCGCTTTTACGCACTAGTGTGATAAAATTTGATAGCAAAGCTGATTTTACGCACTAGTGAGAAAAAAATAATTGAAATTTCGACAAATTTTCGGAAATGGAAACACAGGAAAAGGAAAAGCTCATTTTTTGTCGGTGAATTGCAAAAAACGTTGTTTGACACACGGTTCATATGCTGGTAGTTCAACGCACACGATGTGTTGCCGAAGACCAACATTTTTTATCGAATTCGTCATCTCTAGACAGTATTAATCACAACAAAAACCCTTTTAAAAGGTAAATGTGACGCAAGTCGTTGTCCCTTCTTCCAAAACAACTGATATCAATTTGGGTGACGCTGAACGCTTCGAAACGCAAAAAAACTTTCAAAATATTTTCACATTTGATTAAAAAAATGCGTCACAAATGCCGGACACTGATGTTATAGTTTTTCTGTTTTTTCAGCTTTCACACCGCAAAAATTTGACTTGAATGTAGGAATGTATGTAGTATTTTTGTACAGGAAGTCAAATTTTTGCGTATAAAATTGAAAGAACAGAAAAACTATAACACCAGTGTCCGGCATTTGTGACGCATTTTTTTAATCAAATGTGACAATATTTTGAAAGTTTTTTTGCGTTTCGAAGCGTTCAGCGTCACCCAAATTGATATCAGTTGTTTTGGAAAAAGGGACAACGACTTGCGTCACATTTCCCTTTTAAAAGGGTTTTTGTTGTGATATCAGTACTTTTGGAAGAAATTGAAACCGATCAAAAATATCAAAAAAGCCTGATGGAAGTTGAAAAGTGCTAGAGAAATCCACAAGAATCCCATAAACCTATTAAGCCCCATTGGATGACCTCACTCATATCGAGAATAACCGAAAAATATCCGAGAAAATATCAAAAACTCTAATGGAAGTTGAATACCTCACTCACCCACCTGTGACACTCACACACTTACACATTATTTTATATGGGATTTGTATGGGAGCTTCCAGGAGCCCTAGCGCCCAAACGAAGCCGGTGACCCCACTTTTTTAAAATCTTAGATGGCGTGGAATGCCCATCCGAAGGTCCCTGCAAAATTTAAAGAAGATCTGACCGCCAGTTTTCGAGAAATCGCCAAAAAAGTCGTTTTTCATACAAATGGAAATGCCACAACTAACTAACTAACCCACTAACTAACTAACTAACCCACTAACTAACTAACTAACTAACTAACTAACTAACTAACTAACTAACTAACTAACTAACTAACTAACGTAGGATGTATACATTTTCTTTGGCTTCTATGAAGCAGCACATTTTGTATGAAAAATGACGATTTTCTAAAGGTCATATCTTCGGATCCAATGGACCGATTTTAATGAGTGAAAGGTCGATTTCAATCAAAATTTTACGTAGAATCCGATAAACTAGGTCTCAGGGGGGTACGACGCAAGGGAAAAAAGTCAAAATTTAGCTGTATATATGGTTCCGCAGTCTACGAAAAAAAATTTCTGATTTTTTTAATCGTATGGGGACTTGCGTCACGGGCGCAATGCTACCGCGCGCCCATGATAAACATATTATCCTCACTAATGCATCGATCTACTCCATGTACTTCGTACGGGTATATTAAAAACATCCTACGTGCAGCGAGGTGCAGTGATGTGCAGCTAGATGCAGTGAGGTGCACCAAGGTGAGGTGAGGTGCAATTTATGTGTGAATTATATCATAGACACACTATTATCGCCCAATTTGCCTATAAATAATTGATTAGTTATCAGTACTCGACTTTTTTCGTAGTAGGTACTTTTCGGAAGACCATTCGGCTTCAAGTTTTATTTTGTCGGCTGTCGAGCTCATTCCGCCCATTCATCCAACTGCGACAGCTAGGTGATCATGCAATAGTAATGAGTTCTTTGAACAATCTGTTTCTATTAAAAGTCCGAACACATCATGCCCGCAGAGGTGACGGAGGGCGTGACTCAGACCCCCACCCCAAAACAGAAGTCCAGAAACTCAAAAAACGCCATACAAACACCTTTAGTACAAGGATCATGCCCGCAGCGGTAGCAGAGGGCGTGATGCAGTCCCCACACCCTCACAAACTCAAAAAACGCCATACCAAAACCTTTGGGACAAGACACGATGTATAGTAGAAGCTTTGAAACTTTCCGCCTGCCCCCCTCCTCTTTGAAATTATTTTTTAAGAAAACTAGGTCGCAGCAGCTTTCCCTAGAGCCCAGATTTATCAAAATCGATTAGAAATTGGCTGAGATATCGAGGTTTGATAATGACATTTTTGTATGGGATTCGATTTTTCTCTTATTCCCATCATTATGAAAACTTTTTTTCTGTCTATATGTTTATGTTCGATCTATCTATGTTCTGTCTATTGATAATTTTCGATCTCTAGAACTAGACAGCCGATCTTCCTGAAATTTTCAGGGAACGTCAGTCTCGGCCCCAAATGAAAAATTTCATATGCCGCTTTTCCGGGAAATGCATTCCGGGATGGCATGTGTAAAAGTGGTCAATTTTGAGGGTTTTTTAGGTAATGCTCGGAGTTTTCGAATTTTAGCTCCGGAGTGACAACAGCTAGAGAGTTGGTTTTTACGGGAAAGTTAAAGAGTTTGATCAGGAGAATTTTATGGGATTTTCAGAAATCTGCCAAAGTGACGCCATCTTGGATTTTTGTTAGGTATAAATTATGCTTCTTTGGGTTTTCGGATTTTACCTCCGGAATGACACTACTTAGAGAGATGGTTTCTTCTAGAAAGATATAGAGTTTGGTCAGGAGAATTTTTTAGCATTTTAAGGAAATGGCTGCCAACTGTCAAAGTGACACCATCTTCGATTTTTGCTAAATAGACAGTTGGTTTCATCAGGAAAGTTATATGAATCGGTGAGAAGAATTGGTGACACGAAGTGTTCCGAAGGTAGCCGAAGCTGACACGAAGTGTTTCGAAGGTAGCCGAAGATGACACGAAGTGTTCCGAATGTAGCCGAAGGTGACACGAAGTGTTCTGAAGGTGGCCTAAAGTGACATGAAGTGTTTCGAAGGTAGCCGAAGGTGACACGAATTGGTCCGAAGGTAGCCGAAGATGACACGAGGTGTTTCGAAGGTAGCCGAAGAGGACACGAGATGTTCCGACGGTAGCCGAAGGTGACACGAAGTGTTCCAAAGATAGTCGAAGGTGCCACGAAGTGTTCCGACGGTAGCCGAAGGTGACATGAAGTTTTCCGAATTTTCCGAACGTAGTCGACGGTGACACGAAGTATTCCGAAGGCAGGCGAAGGTGCTGCAAAGTATTCCGAAGGTGATACGAAGTGTTCCGATGGTAGCCGAAGGTGTTGGAGAACAATTTTTTCGGAGAAAATTTTTTTGGAGAAAATTTTTTTCGAAAAAAAATTTTTTCGTGGAAAAGTTTTCTTGGAGAAAGTTTTTTTCTGAGAAAATTTATTTGAAGAAAAAACTTTTTTTGGAGAAAAATTTTTGTTGCGGAAAAAATTTTTGTCTGGAAAACTTTTTGATTTGGAGAAACTTTATTTTGTAGAAATTTTTTTTTCGACAAAGTTTTTTTTGAAGACAAATTTTTCTGACGCTCATTGTTTTTGGGGCAAAATTTTTTGTGTTTGCAGAATAACTTTTTTTGTGAGAAACTTTTTTTTCGGAAGACTTTTTTTTGTGAGAAAAGTTTTGTCGGAGACATTTTGTTTCTAAGAAAATTTTCTTTTCGGAAAAAATTTTTTTCCAAGAAAAATTTTTTAAAAAAATAGAAAATTTTTCACATGAATTTTAGTTATAACTACTGAAAACTTCCAAAACGACTGATATCACAACAAAAACCTCTTAAAAGGTAGAGTGTGACGCAGTCCATAAGTCCGCTTTCAAAATGAATGATTTCGCTTGAGGTGACGCTATCGCTGATAATACGTAAAAATTTATTTGAATGAAACCTTGTGTTCAAAGTTTTATTTTTCTGAAAAAATTACAGCAAACAAAATTACGTTGTGTTAAAAAAAATTGTGTAATTCAAACACATTTTTGGGTATTATCAGTGATGGCGTCACCTCAAACGATATCACTAATTTTGGAAGTGGACATTAGGGACTGCGTTAACCTTTGCCTTTTGAGAGCATTTTGTTGTTTAGAGACAAAGCGTAGAATAATTTTTTCTGCAGAATTGTTACAAATTGGTTAAAACATTAAAATATTTATAGTCATGCTCAATTGTTTGAAATATTCATAATAACTCTGTCATAACGGTGTAGTAAGTGTAGATTCTTTTCAGGATCTGAAAAACGGACAGTAGAATCATTTTTGTAGCTAGTGTGTTGCAAATACCGCAATTCCAGTGACGACGTTTAACGGACCCAAGATTCCGAGACGTAAATGCTTCGGTTCCTGACAATAGTGCAGCAACAATATAATAGTTCTTTGACTCGCCAGGTCGTAATTGTACCATTCACATTGATAGATTATGCGACACAATTTTTCGTCCTATTGAACAAATGTTTCGCTCTTACCAGCTAAATATTTGAATTGTGAAAAACTTACTCCGACAGATATTTGTGTTCCGATGAGACAATAGAACATCATTTCTATGAATATGATAATCGCGACTGTGTAGCCAGGTATCCAATTATTCTATAAACATTTAAAACACGATGTTGGACTTCACGATGTGAATTTGCGTCAAATATCTTACTTCTGTAATTTCATACATACAAATGACCTGCGCAATTCCATTTGTGAAAAAAAAGATAAACAATTTCGTTTGGTAAATGGATTTCAAGACCTCCAAATAGCTACAAAAAATAGAAAATCATTGTTAGTCGTTTTGATAGCACTTTTATCCGCGATAAATTCTTCCTCTGTTTTCTACACACGGAACGGCCTAACACAATTTCGATTTTCACATGCAATAGACCCTTTTAGCGCGGTTCAATTTTGAATTTTTCTTTGCGTTACCATCGAATTTCGTACGCTATATGCGTAATTACGTACATGGAGTATTCCACGGATGTAACGCGAGACTAACTACGTTTACTCGTGAACGGTAAGTCACACAATATGTTACTGTAGCTCGTTAGAAACCGAAATTCGTTTTCTAAAGTGTCATACTATTTCGTTGTGTGACTTTTGGTTCGAGAGTAATCACCGTTAGTCTCGCGTTACACGCGTGGTATACTCCATATGCGTAAAATCAACACACAAACAAAAGATTTTTATGGTGCCATCTTGTCTCAATTTTTCAATTAAAATTCAAATGTCGAGCGGGAAATCTTCATAGACACTCGGTCCTCCCGGACAAAGGTACTGTTGGATTCCATTCTTCAATGACCTACCAACCAGAACCCCTTTCCTTTCTCTCCATGCTCTCTACTCTCTCAGATCAACTGGCAGTCTTCTTTGATCGTCACTCCATGCACTTTGCAGCTTCCCCATTATCTTTGCAACTACATTATCCGCTTCTTTCCACACCATCGGGGCAAATCTCTGAGCGGGTTAAAAGGGTCTATGGTCTATTCAACACTACGCTTTCATTAAAGAATTGAAAAAATGACCTCGCCTGCGAAGAACTTTAATTAAATAAATTCCCTTCGAATGGGTTCGGCTTTATGTGAAACAAAAAAATCAGAGCACTCAATCATATCCCTTTTTTCTGTCTCTATTTTGAGACTTCCCTCAGGAGGTCGTAAGAGTCTGAAATATATTTTTCTTAAACAATTCAACTGTGTCACCTATTTATATCCTGAATTTTTTGGCAAATATTCGCTAAATACGCGCGTCTATGCTTCACTGTAGTTGCAACTGAACCGTTCCACATGTTGTCCAAGTCTTTAAAATCTTGTCCAATCAAATCAATTTGGAACGTGTAATTGCAAATGCAAATGAGAAGTCCTGATCCATACATAATTGTTGCTAATCCGGCGAATGTTCCGAGTACCGACTGAGCCGTAGTTGCAGCTAGGTATCCCGTTGTTGTCGATTGATCTATAAAGATAATTTCGATTGGCATGAGGGGTATGTAAACGTTGTCGAAAATATAAAATTTTAACGGGACGGCGACAAAGAAACAAATCGATACAGCTACGCCAACAGTGTAAAACTTCAATACGTTCCATGTTTTCCGAAGGCCCAGTCTGATTATATCCGCCCGAACACCAGAAACGTTTACCGTGCACAATTTCCTCGAAAAAAACATCAAAGAATATATTTTCGGCCAGTATTTCAGATGACCATACCACTTCACACAGCACTGGAAAAAAATTATCTTTGCTTTAAAGCACCAACATAAAGCATTAGCGAAGTATAAGAAAATCGATTTTTGTTATTGTTCACTTCCCTCATATTTTCTGAAGTTCGTTTTTCTTATGATTCACTAATGGAACACATCCGATTTCTCGGCTCTATTGATTAGAACTATCATTTTCATACTTACTGACAATTGCATGCCGCTGATTGCGAGTGGTTCAATAAGCTTCAGTAATTGGCGATAGTGCAAATGAAAAGCTATCGTATAACACATTTGAGACCCACAAAAGCACAGCAAGAAAGATGCGAAATAGTAAAAAAAATATCGTTGAAGTACCCAAGAGTAGGTGACCTTTATTCCAAAAAATATTCCAAGGAATCCATAGAAATTTACAATTTTGGAATAGTAAACCATATGGGCGGTGTCCTCTCGCTTGCTTTCTCGCGTGCGTGAGTCACGATTCTCATGTTCCACCCTCAATTGTTCGTCATTTGCTTCGAGAGTGTTGCTCTTCGATTGAATTTCTTCCTCTGCTAATCCGGTTAGGCTTTGGATATCCAAGTCTTCGGGTGCAGACTGAGGTTGCATGGCTGAAGTTAATTCTGTAAATTTTTGTAACTTAAGCTTACTGTCTTTACAGCGCAACCGTAACTAATAATGAAGGTGTTTGAATAATCAAAATCCTAATGAATGAGCAATCCTCGCCACGGTTGTTCATACAGCTACCGTTTTCTTTACTCTTTGAAAGACATGACCTGACCACCGAAATGACATTCCTCACAAACAGATTCCAAAAAAATTCCAAAAGCTGTACCAATAATTCCACTAGCTTGCTTTTCTATTATATTTTTAGGTTTTTGGTTTTAAGGTCTAGAGAAATCTGTCTGTCTGTTCGTCCGTTCGAGTAAATAGAAACTACACCGGGGCGAACCGGCTCTTGGCCCGGTTGAAGCAATCCAAGCCAAAAATATAGAAAACGGAACTTGAATCGTTGAAAGTGAAAGCTTACAAGTTCAAAACAATAAAAATTTTCGCTCGCATTTTCATTTTCAACTGAAGTTGAGTACCGGCATTTTGAAGAAACTTTGGACCCTTATACAAGGTACATTGATCAGGCCTTCTACTCCCTCACGGTGTTCTACAAAACTGTCACCAGATATTGTAGGCCGATTTCTTCTATACAGCTAAATAATAAGTTCGAACTACGCACCGACAGCTGTGCCGATTTTTTTAACACTTTAAGACATTCACTTAAAAAAATTTGTTAAAAAAAACGGTTATTGCGTGGTTGTCATATATGTTTGGAATACAATGAGCTTACAATGTTGCAGAACTTAAAGCTTTATCCACAAACTCAAAGCTAGGAACACTACCCGCTAAAACGGCTAAAACCCTCAATGCGGCTATGACTTTTTGTTACGATAATTCTAACAATTCTTTGTGGCCACGGCCGCATCTAGAGCTCATTTACAGCTAAAAATATGAGAGAAATTTCAGAGAAATTTTATTGTTTTTCTTGGACACACAGGAAACACATTTGCCCCGGTTGGACCGAAATGAAAGTCGGCGCGGCGCCTCTGCGAGTAAACATTGCTCGATTTGCAAAATATTTTTTTCCCAAAGCAGCTGAGGGGTGTTTTTTAAAAATTTTGTTTTGGAAATTATTTTGTAACAACCGGGGATTGAAATACGACACATTTCGATGTCGATTACTAGATGGAAAGTTTCAAAATTTCATAACAAGTTAGGAAATGAAATTTGTATGAATTATTTCCACACTCATCATGCCCGGGGCGGTAGCGGAGGGCGTGACGCAGTTCCCACACCCAAAAAAATATGTCCACAAACCCAAAAAACTCCATACAAAAACCTTTGGGACAAGGAGCCATAGACGAGGGGCACCCTAAAAGTTTCGGGAATCGGCTATATCGGCTCGTGTAAACTTTTCGCCAATTTACACAAAAATTAAATTGGTCTTTCCTGATTTAAAAATGATGATCAAAATGAAAATCGATCGTAGCAGTCAAAAGATACAACAATTCCAAAAAGTCATTGCAGAGAAAAAATGGATTTATCACGTGAAAATTTTAGAGCCATGATTTTCTACGACTTTAAGTCTGGCTTGACTCCCAAGTTGTGTATTGATCGTTTGCAAAAAGCATTTGGAGATGAGGCCCCATCCAAGACCACTGTTTATCGGTGGTTCGCTGAGTTTGAATCGAGACGCACTTACCTCAGTGACGACTTTCGTGAAGGTCGACCTTCCACAGCCATCACCGATGGAAACATTGACCATGTCCGGAACATGATTGAAGCCGATCGACATGTGACCTATGCTGAGATAGCTGCATCCCTTGGGATCGGGAAAAGTCAAATACAAACAATTTTACACAACCATTTACGCACACGGAAGCTTTGTTCTCGGTGGATCCCACACAAATTAAAAGACGACCAAAAGGAGGCTCGTGTGAAATGGTGCCGAGATTCTCTCAAAAAATTCGACAATTGGGCTTCTGATTCAGTATATAGCATCGTAACAGGTGACGAAAGTTGGATTTACAGCTATGATCCCCAAACAAAACAACAATCCACCGTTTAGGTGTTTCAAAATGAAGATTTACCAACAAAGGCAATTCGCACTCGAAGCGTCGCCAAGAAAATGGTCGCTACTTTCTTCAGGAAATGTGGTCATGTGGCTACTGTACCACTTGAGGATCGTAAAACAATCAATTCAGAGTGGTATACTACGATTTGTTTGCCAAAAGTATTTGAAGAACTACGTGGAAAGAGTCGAAATCGCAAGATCGTCCTCCACCATGATAATGCAAGCTCCCACACAAGTGCTCTGACCACGACGTTCTTGGAGAAGGAAAAAATCAATTTGATGCTGCATCCACCCTACAGTCCCGACTTGGCACCGTGCGACTTTTATTTGTTTCCGAGTGTCAAGAATAAGTTGCGTGGGAAGCGATTTTTATCTGCGGAAGCTGCTGTCGAGGCATATGAACAAGAAGTGGCCCAAATCCCAACTTCCGAATGGAGTCGATGTTTCGAAAACTGGTTTTTAAGGATGAAAAAGTGTATAGATTGTAATGGTGATTATTTTGAGAAGCAATAAAATCGTTTTATAGCCGATTCCCGAAACTTTCAGGGTGCCCCTCGTATAGGCAAACTTTTGATTTTTTCCCTTCGCCCCTCTCCCCCTCCAAATTATTTAAAAAAAAACTACGTTGAAGCAGCTTTCCAACGAGCCCAGACTTATCAAAATCGGTTGAAAATTGGCTGAGATATCGAGGTTTGAAAATGATATTTTTGTATGGAGAATCAATTTTTCTGTTCTTCTCATCATTACGGAAACTTTTTTTCTGATCTGTCGGTTTCTATCTATCTATCTATCTATGTTCTATCTTATGTGGTCAATTTTGAGGGTTTTTTAGGTAATGCTCGGAGTTTTCGAATTTTAGCTTCGGAGTGACAATAGCTCGAGAGTTGGTTTCTTCGGGAAAGTTATAGAGTTTGATCAGGAGAACTTTTTGGGATTTTCATAAATCTGCCAAAGTGACGCCATCTTGAACTTTTGTTAGGAATAAATTATGCTTCTTTGGGTTTTTAGCTCCGGAATGATAACACTTAGAGAGTTGGTTTCTTCTATAGAAAGTTATAGAGTTTGGTCAGGAGACTTTTTTAGCATTTTAAGGAAATGGCTGCCAACTGTCAAAGTGACACCATCTTGGATTTTTTGCTACATTCTGAATAAGAATACCTAGACAGCTGTTTTCTTGGTTCCGAAGATGACACGAAGTGTTGCGAAGGTAGCCGAAGGTGACACGAAGTGGTCCGAAGGTGACACGAAGTGTTACGACCGACGATAGCCGAAGGTGACACGAAGTGTTCCGATGGCAGGCGAAGGCGACACAAAGTATTCCGAAGGTAGCCGAAGGTGAAACGAAGTGTTCCGATGGTAGTCGAAGGTGTTGGAGAAAAATTTTTTTTTGAGAAAATTTTTTTTGGAGAAAAATTTTTTGAAGAAAAATTTTTTTTGAAGAAAATTTTTTTGAAGAACAAATTTTTTTGGAAGAAAAATTTTTTTGAAGACCAAGTTTTTTCAGAGAAACTTTTTTGGAGAAGAAAATATTTTGTGGAGACAAATTTTGTTCCATGAAACTTTTTTTTGGAGAAAAAATTTTTTGCTGATTAACAAACTTTTTCGCGCCACGAAATTTGTTTTGAAAGAAAATTTATGTGCTTTCGAGAACCTATGGTTTTTTGGGAGAAAAACTTTTTTCTGAGAAAATTTTTTTTTTTTCGAAGACAATTTTTTTTCGGTGAAATTTTTTTTCTAAGAAAATTTTTTTTTCTGCCTCCAAAATTAATGATATCGCTATCGCTGATAGTACGCAGAAGTTTGTTTGAATGGAACCTTGTGTTCAAAGTTTTGATTTCCTGAAAAAATTACAGCGCTTTTTTTAAAACAAAATGACGTTGTGTTGAAAAAATTGCCGTACACAACGACGAGTACGACGAGTACTTTCAGTTTTTGCGCTGCCAAATTTGACTTTTATTTCTTATTTCGTAGATTGTTTAGAGTAAATTTAAATTTTTGTGAAATTCAATGAAAATTATAATTGCCGCGTTGTTTGTCTATTGCAATCCCCGGTTTTGCAGAAAGCACTGTGTGCAACACGTATTGCAATGTGGGACTAATGCTGAAAAAATCAACATTCCAATACTAGTAGCACAACATACTATTATTGAAATGCAGAAGTTGTTTTTCCTTTTAAGAACCCAACAAATAGATAATGCGAGAAACTAAAGACGTCTCCTTTCATATTGACAATTAAGAGGGAGGAACAAGGTCTGCAGTGGATTTTCGGCATAAATTTTTTTCAAACTTTATTGCCCAAATTTTCTCGAAAAAATCGTCCAAAAAATATTATGGAGGTATTTGAATTCGTACAATCGAATAAACGAATCGTGAAAATTTTAATTTTTTATATGTAACGTTAAATCCTTCAGCCATCACTAACACTTACCTTTTTTAACTTAACCTTCTTTCTTGCTGTCTACCAAATTGCAAACTGAATCATAAGTACAATACAATGTCTGTTGGCAGCAGAACTTGCAACTCACAGTTCAATCCATATTTGTAGTGTATGCAGTCGCAGTAACAATTGCAGATTTATGTTAAATTAATTTCTTCGAATCATGGGCGCGCGGTAGCGATGCGCTCGTGACGCAAGTCCACATACGAACAATAAAAAAAAATTCAAAATTGTCTACAAGAAATCGTCGTTAATTCGACAGCAATACAACGATAACATCAAAATAAATTAAAAAATTTTTTTTCGTAGAATGCCAAGTCTTGACTTCCTTCCTTGCGACTGCCCCCGGAAAATATTTTTCCCGGACTCTACGGAAAATTCTAAGGTGACTCATTAAAATCGGTTCAATCAATAAAAACATCCTACGTTATTTAGTTACTGGTTTCCATTTGCACTTGTATGCAAAACTACTTTTTTGGCTACCGCTCGAAAACTGCTCAATAACTTTTCTTGAAATTTTGCTGGGACCGTCGAGTGAGCATTCTACGCCACTTGCGATTTTAAAAAAGTGGGGTACCAGAAGGGGGTGACATCCTTTTGTTTTTATTTGCACAACTAACACTCAACGTGAAGTTAGCTGCAGTTGCGACCGAAGCTAACTTCATTGCAAACAAAATCAGCTGATTGTTGAAATTTTCAATGAAGTCAGCTGATTTTGGTAAATTTATCAATGAAATCAGCTGATTTTTTTGCAATGAAGTTAGCTTCGGTCGCAACTGCAGCTAACTTCACGTTGAGTGTTACTTGTACATATTAAAACAAAAGACAACCACCCTCGTTTGGGCTCCAGGGCTTTTAGAAGGCGGCATATAAAGCCCATATGTATGCGTTTGTGTGCGTGTATGTAATGTGTATGGCAGCACATTTTGTATGAGACAAGGTTGGGTGTTCAAGATAGAGGTTTGGTGTTAAAGGGAAAGTGGTTGGGTTGGGTGTGTAGTGTGACAGGGTGACCGCAAAAATGGCGGAAAATAGGCGTGGCCTCAAAAAAAACATTTTATGTGTTGTAGAGGAAGTTGAGGGAATCACTTTCCTCCATGAGAGTAGTAGCCGCCGCGCTTCGGATTGCCGGCGGCGGCGACTAAACAAAATTCTATATATTCCAAAACAACTGATATCAACTTGGACAACTTAAAGCTTCGAAACGCAAAAAAGAAATATTTTCACATGCGATTAAAAAATGCGTCACAAATGCCGGACCCTCCAAACGTAACAGTTTTTCTGCGCTTTGAAGGGACGAGGACTTGCGTCACATTTCCCTTTTAAAAGGGATTTTTGTTGTGATTTACAGCTATTTCTATAATAATTTATTGATCGTTAAATATGGTTCGAGTAGGGGCATCGAAAGAGTCGAAAGTGCTTTTCCAAGTGACTTATTAAATTTTCCATGCTTCATATTTGAGCCCAAAGTAAAGAAAATGTCAAATGCGAGCTGCTCAAATACGAAGCGTGTAAAAAATAAAAGAGGACATTTAAGATGAAAAAGGATACAAAAAAAGACGCTTTTGCCATGGAAAACAGGACGTAAGCGGTAAGCGACGTAGGAATTGTGTTTATAATATACACCGCCGACGTATTTTATCCACCGTACACATACTACGAACGCCGTGCACGTATTTCTGAGCTCATAACACGTTCGTTACGTATGACATACTACACAATACTTAAATTAGGTTGATAATACATTCACCGCGTATATAATACGTCGACGGTGTATATCATAAACACAATTTATACGTCGCTTGTACAAATTTTCCTCAGTGTTGGACGCGGTGCGTATAAATGCGTAAGGTTTGATCGAAAGATGACAAAATAATTTTCTTTTCTGTCAAGTTGAGCTCAAAGAGGACTCAAAAATGTAAAAGGAAGAAAATTTAGCTTAATGTTCTTAGAATTTTTCAAAGAAGATATAGTCTGACGAATAAAGAGAAGATGTAGTGGGAGGAGAAGAAAACTTAGCGATAGGTGATTTTATGAACAGCCACGTGTCTAATAACCATAATAGCTACTTTTTACATTTAAATTTAATGTCGATGTATTGCATCAATGAAAAGCATGCTATTATAGTCGAACTCGTGTAAAGTATGGGGTAATGAACATCATTATTATAATAAAGTGGATTAATCGGATTGACCTTTTTAAATTATGAAAACTATTCTAATCGCATAGCGGACTCGGTAAGTGATCGCAACTCGTGTAAGAATCATTCATAATTGAACGGATTGGCAAGGTGTTCAATTATGGAAATAACTGAACATCTTGTCCAATTATGCAAACAACTGAGCAGTGTATTTACGTATGTAAATAATTGAACGCTTTGAACATAATTTTATGAACTTCACATAAAACTTTTTTCATATACTCCATTGGAATCGACTCACGCGTGCCAAGTAAATAAAAAAAAGAAAAAATTTGAAAACAATGATGTATGTACAACTGTTATATTGATGTCTGAATAACACCACGAATAGTAATAGTGTCAGTGGTCAGTTTAACATTAAGTGTTTGGCTAGTTAGCAATTTTAGAAACAATAACTTATTAGTCAAAATAACGTTGTGGCAACGTTGTAAAGACCGTTATTTAACCCAGTTACCCGTTATAAAAAAACCTCAGTTATTTAACTGCCCAATTACCGTCATTTGACCAAAAAGTTTCCTATGAAACACTTTCCTCACGTCACGAACAAAGCGCTATCGGATTTTTGGCTATGCAGAAACCGCAGAAACTCTTTCGGGATGAACTGGAGCCTGAAGTCAAAGGCCATTCTGTGGTTGTATGAGGCTGTGATTAGGCCCGAGCTCAGCCAGGGTTGTGTTTTATGGTGGCCTTGGCTCGAAGTTGAGTGAGCGCGTAAGTGCTGGGGTGTACGGCGTGAACTCGGGGGAAGGCAATCAGTTCTATCTGGGAGTCCAGTTCTCTTGAACTCGAGGGGTTAGAGTAATCAGATCACTCTAGTCTGGGTACCCGGACACTCTGGCGTGGAGGGAAATGAGAGGACAGACGAGAAGGCAGGTTCTGCTGCTCTCGAGAACGGCCCGAACTGTATTTGCCTATTATTCGATCAATCTGATGCAAAGGCATGTGGAGTTCTGGAATGGGTACGAAGGAAGCTTTCATACAAAGCGATTTTTTCCCGGAACCCAATTTGGAATGGGCCAAGGGTCTCCTATAAAGATGGGAACCATTGGTCTTTTCACCGATTTTACATTTTATGAGTAGCCGATGCACACTGGAGACGTCGAAATTTTTTTTTGAGTGTATTCGCGTGATATGTAAATACCCAAGTTTTCTTAACTGAGATGCAGGCTGTTGTTCCTAGAGTTAACTGGAAGGCTTGCGCGATTTAAATGATGATTCTTCGGTTAGGAAAAAAGGATATATGTGTTCCAAGATCAGTTATATGATCTCCTGAGCTGCTAAATCTCATCTAATGAGAAGAAATGTCAGCCACTTGTGGACCTTGGCCAGCTGAAGAATTCCGATCCAACGCTGCCTGTCGTTTGTCGCGTATTGCCAGTTTCTTATTCCGCAACGAAATTCATCTTAGTTCGAATTCAAATTCTTCAAAAGCCAAAGAAGTTCAAATCGTTTTATGAGAACGTTTTCTAGTTTATGCACTTTCATCTGAGTTACGTTTTTGACATCATGAAAGTATTTTTTAAAAATATTTTTGAATTTTGATTTTGTTACGTAACATAGGGGGGGGGGAGGGGGTCTAAGCCCGAAAATCGTGTTACGTAATTTAGGTACAGCCCCTAATGGAGTAAGCAGGATAGCGCGTCTCCCTGCTTCAATCCTTCTCTAACAGCAAGCACATCTGAAATGTCGTTTTGTACCTTGACACGACATCTGGTCCACCCAATGTCGCTTTCACAAGACGAATATACTTTGTTACAAAGCCCAGCTCCTTCATCGCCTCATACAACTCCATACGCCTGGTCCTGTCGTAAGCTTGTTTGAAGTCGATGAAAAGGCCTGTAAGAGGAGTGAAATAATAAGTTGGAGAGCGGGTCTCCTCTTTCGACTTAAATTTAGAGAATTACTCAAAACCCCTGTGATTGAAAGTTGATTATGTAATATTTGAACAACACTAAATCATACGTCTAAGAAAATTTGCATTGAATCAACAAAGAAAAAAATGAGAAAAAATAACAAAGTACGCCATTCATGATGTTTGAATATTTCAGCACAAATGAACGATTATCTAAAGAGATTCGGTTCATTTTGAACTATGCACGTAAAAACGGAATTTTTACCTTACCAGTTGTGTGTTATTTTTCAAACCTTTTTCGGGATGACACCAACGTAGTTATAGTACATTACGTATGTGCTTCCAAATTGGTTGTTTTGACTCGTAGGAAGGTTGCTGCATAAGCCGAAGGCAAATACTGTAATCGTACGAGTCAAAGGAACTATTTGAAAGCACTTACGTACAACATTTTACGTGTTTCAGCAATGTAAATGCGATTTTACATTCGCTTCGCTCATATAAAAAACGGTACGTAAGTCGGGCCGTAACCTTCCCACTCGTCAAAATAAAAATTTGGAAGCAGAGACGTAATGTACTATTACGTGTTGATGCTCGGTAAATGCGTTTTACGAGTCGCTTACGACGATGTAATGACGCATTTACCGAGCAGAAACATGTAAAAGCCATTGAATACGAGATTACTGTGCTTTGCAAAATGTACTTTTCTCATGTACTATATGTTGAATGAAAACCATCTGCTGAAAAGCATGCATTCAAATTGAATTCAACGACTGTAAATACTGACAAATCAAAAAACCTGCTTCATTTTGAAGAACGACGAAATGGCATTTTTTCTATGTAAGAACAAGGTCTAGTTTTTTTATCGGGGTCAGTTGCTTGTGCACGTCACCTGCAACAATCATTTGGTGTTTAGCTGGCGTCATATAAAGAGGTGACACCTCAGCTCGGCTCATTAAAGTAACAAAAACCATACGGAGGTGAAAAGTGATAATAGCCAAAAATATCCATTCAGTCAATTGTTGCCAATCGAATAGACATGGCTACTCAAATTACTTTGTCTCTTATAATTCTCGTTTTCTTCACGTATTTTTGGTTTAAAAAAAGGAATTCGCGTTTGCCACCGGGTCAGTTTAATATATTTGCCTATTCTAAAGTGTTTCGTTTAATTGCTTTTGAAAATCTAAGGTCCCATTCGATTGCCAGTGCTAGGCAGTATCATTCAATTGCATCTAGCGAATCCTCACTATCCGCATATCGCCATGGAGCAACTAGCAAGAAAGTATGGTGACCTTATGACATTTGGATTCGGAATGCACACAGCTGGTAAAATGTTAATTTTTCAATATTTATTATGCGAAAAGGAGAATACAGTGCGCGACAACCGTATATACCACTTGTAAATATGCTAGTTAATTTCTTGTGCGTAGTGTCTTCTCTGCAACTCTTTTTGTACGTTAGAAGCATGTCCCCATAGTAGAGACGAGAGCCGAAAAAATCGGCGGCGGCGTCTAGCCGAAGAAAAAAGACTGGCGTCATGCGGCTAGATCGGCTATGCCATCGAAAAATGCCGGCGGCGTCTATGTCTAGTAGCCGATAAAAAAGTCGGTTGGAGGTGGCTGTAGTACAAATTTTCATTTTTTCCGAATAAGTCAAAATCTAAAAACACATTAGAATTCGATAGTCTGGTTTCAGACTGCATTTTCCGTGATTTCCACTGTAGTCCGACTTTAAGAAACCTAATTTTAAAATATTGTTTGATCTATGACTGAGCTGTGAAAAACATTTCCTCACTAGGAAAATGCGATATGTCGCTAAAAATAGGTTTGAAGTGAGCGGTGCACGTGCAGACATTTAAAATAGTATTTAGTTTACCGAGAGAAGAAAATTGCTCGAGGTGGAATTTCCTATTTTCCCCTTGTGGGAAAGAAAGAATCGAGAAATTAAAAATTTTCTCGTCCGACAGGGCGTCAATAAAACGCCATCTCCTCACGACTTTTGAATGTAGAAAATAAGTAAGAAGAACACAGCTTTCCAATGAACCCACGATGACCTAGGTCTGTCACTTCCTGCAAGGACTATACGTCGCAGAATGCATAGGAAAAATATGAAATCTCTCTGTGGATTTGGGGGCAAAGTGTCCGTATAATTTCAAATGATGATGGGACGGTACACAAAACTTCAAATTTGTATGCTTGGAAAATAGCAGAAAAACTTTAAAAAATATTTTACAATGATAAACGGGCAAATTGCTCCAGCCGCAGAGTTCAGCTGACCCTAAGCACTGGCGGAGGCTAGCTGTAGTTAACCGACCAAAAACGTCGGCGGCGGCGGCACATTTAGCCGTCAGCCGCAGCCGCCGTTTTCGGCCGGCTAAAAAACGGAAACGGCGGCTTTCGTCTCTGCCCCACACATTTTTAGTGGCGGAACCACAAACCAAAAATCTCCGTTGCAGGCATACCGCCTCATTTTCTATTTTTTGTCATTTTTACCGCGACTTTTACTTACGACCACTGTCTATTTTCGTAATTTCGACAATAAGAGTTCTATTTGCATGAGGTGAGACGTGATAAACCATTTTTGTTAAATCAGATCAAATCCAATTCTTCGATCATAAAATCAACTATATAAGCTCAAAAGCAGAATAGACTTTAAAAAGAGAGCAAAAAAACCATAGAAAAAAACCGTAGATATTTTGACTTGAAAAAAATGAAAAAACCGGATAAGATCGGATTTGAGAAAAATGGTTTATCACGTCATCTCATGCAAATAAAAATCAGACTCGACTCAGCCATCAAATAACGCTATAATCGGCACAAAATTTTTACAAATATTTTATAAAGAAAATAACGAGCGTTTTCTCCGATGCATAGCCCCTACCAAGGCCTGAAGCGCAGCCAAACTCGAAGAAAGTTTACATCCTAACCCCTTTTGGTATGGATTGATTAACTGTAGCACTGTCTTTGTCCGATTGACTTCAATAGGATATAAAATTCTTTGTTTGCGAATTGAAGTCGTTCGACACAGGCATTATTGACTTATGGCCATCGGAGTGACACGACGCCTCATGGAATTTTCATTGTCTGGGGGCGGGGTACAAGAAATTAACTGGCATATTTATAAGTGGTTGTAGCGCACTCTAGCAACGGAAGTGGCTTTACAGTTACCAACCTTTGAACTTACGTTTTTTCTGATTGTGTTGTTCGAGCTATTTAAATCTTAAACGTACTCTGAGTCAATTCTGAGATATTTAGAATTTTTGAGACATTTTGGCATTAAATTACTGGTGAATTAGAGTAAAAACTCTAGGTGAAATGTCGTCCGGGTTTTCGTTCTGCATTCAGAGGGTGAAATGCTTTTCCGAAACATTGACACGCAAAATTTTTTTCGTAACTAGTGAAGCCGCTTTTGATCATATAAATAGCCACTTATGTTCCTGAATGAGGGATATAATTGCCTGATTATAGTCGTGACAAAAATAAGCGGCAGTCTAACTGGTTGGAACTGAACTTTTTGTGACAACTCTGGAAGATTGAAACATAGCCACTGTTGGAAAATTCTTAGGAAAAAGTAGTTATCTAGACGTCTCCTAATACGGACACTTCAAAATAACGAGAAGTGAAAAGACGTTTTTTTTGCAAGGAAGTACTCAAAAGTGATTAGACCTTTTCAAGAGCGATGTGATAGGGTTGGTCGAAGAACTGGAATTTATTCCCGTTCCCCTCTCTATTCGCTTCATCAGAATTTAATTACCGAAATTAATTTTAAAATAACGTAAATTTCAATTAAACTTGCAGTTGTTGCCTCGTCTTTTGAATCTATGAAAACTATTTTTCAACGAGCCGACACGAATTCCAATCGCTTCGAATTTCCATACGTTCCTGACAGGAATTACGGAAAGAATCTCGGTAAGTACACCTTCCTAGAATTACATGTGAAAAGTATTCCTCTAAGACTATCTTCTAAAAGTTTTAAATTTGTCTAAATTAGGTCTGTGAAAGTCCAGTAATTCATGGAAGAAACTTTTATGAGATTAGGCCATTGGACTTAGGGTAGAGATGAGCGGGTTGCCCGAAACTTCGGAAAACCCGACCCGAACCCGAACCCGAATTGTTTTTTTCGGGTTCATGGGTTTCGGGTTTCGAAAATTTTAATCGGGTCGGGTTCGGTCCGGGCCGGGTTTCGAAAAATTTCATCGGGTCGGGTTCGGTCCGGGTCGGGTTTTGAAACAGTTCGGGGTTCGGGTTTCGGGTTTCGAAAATTTTAATCGGGTAGGGCTCGGTCCGGGTCGGGTTTAGAGACAATTCGGGTTTCGGGTTTCGAAAAATTTTATCGGGTCGGGTTTGGTCCGGGTCGGGTTTCGAAAAATGGTCGACCCGCTCATCTCCAACTTAGGGCACTAAAAACGAGTAGTCACTACTAGGGCCTTACTTTTTTTAACATAACTCGAGTAAATCTCTTCCGATTTTCAAAAACTTTTTTTTAATCGAAGGGTCTAGGAATGTCGCACATTTTATGGAAGAAAATTTTTTTATCTAAAACTGAGTTTCTACTAGAGCCTAACGTGTTTGTTTACATAAATCGGGTAAATCCGGTAAATCCTAACCGATTTTGTTGATTTTTTTTCTATTTGAGAGGCAGCCGAGTACCAAATTATTCAAAAACAAATTTGGGTCCATTGCCTGTGCTTAGGGCTCAAGTGGGCCTCATCAGGTCGGTTCTTAGGTCGACCTTAACTAAACCAAAAAGTTTTTTACTATGTTGCAGGACAAATTGAGAGAAACATTTTTGTCTATGAAATTGTATGTCTGAGGCCTCTCCTGAGGGCCCTAGGTCGGTACTAAGGTCGGCCCTAGCCCAAAAATGGTTTTTTGCTATGTTGTAGAGAAAATTGAGGTGAAAATTTTTGTCTTTGGGGGTCAATTTTGTGCTTTCGGAAGAGGTTTTTTTACACCGTTGCTTCGGACGGGATTTCCAATATTGCCCTCTCGGCAATTTCCATTAAAATTTAATGTGGGCGTAATTTCATACACTTTAGAGTAACATCTATTCTGTTTGCCACATCTTTACTGATGCGTACGGGTCCCTTGGATATGTTTTTTCTGGAGTCTTCTTTTAAGAACGTAATTTGACGTTATCTTTAACCTGTAGAAAGAGGTATGGGTGAATCAGCAGTAAATATAAAAATGTGAACTTCATTTTCCTTATAATTCACTTTCGGTTTTGAAATTCTCATCCAAAGTGAAGGGTGCAAATAGCGGAAGTATTAGTACTAATACTTCCTCTATTTGCATTTGAAGATTGCAAAACCTTGCTGCAACGGTTTTTCAACAGGCGTTGCTACGACGTTGCGAACAGTCTAAACTTACATCAGAAACGGCAACAACGTTGCGTCTTTCTCGTTCGATTTGAAACGGTCTACTTGAAATGATATCCGGGAGTGAAGATGATATTCGCTCCCCGGATGCATTTAGTGTCAGTGTTGAAAATCGTACTGATGAGGGAGGATGAGGTTGGGGTGAGCAATTTTGCCCATATCTTTGTTCATTTTACTGCAAAATTACTTCAGTACTAGGTCCTGGACCCATCTGTGACATATAGTTCAATGGCAAAACTCGATAGCGTTGTGGTTAACACGTCTGCTTACTACTAAGAGATTGAGTTGCCAGAGCGTTGGTTCGAAACTCAACCGCAGACAGATTTGTTCGAATCGGTTAAATTCATGTGAAGTTGAGTGTGGCGCCATTCACATCTTTTACACGACACACAAATGATAGGCTTCCGCATTTCGCATGTGCTGCATACATTTCCTGATGACTTGTTCGACAGTCGCTCGACTTTCCGGTTTCAGAAATTTTTCTCCAACAATTTCCCGATATCCTGAATACCACACGCGCCGCGCTATATGATGGGAAAACCAATTTCGGCCTCGGAAAAAGTTTGGCCACGGATTTGTAACGTCTCCAATCCATAATCGGCGTAAGGCCTAATCCATGTCAGTGTCATTGAACGCATTGTGATGACATCTGGAATTTGCTTCGAAAATGGGAGTTTTTATTTGTTAGAGACAGTATAGTTTGCTTTACTTAGGTGGCTCTCTCCTCGGATGGTAGATTTGAGAAGATTTCGTTTGATTTAGTGAGCTAATAGCTACCGCAGTAATGTTAAGATTTTGTGACTACGAAGAAATTTTGGTATCACAGTGTGATATTCCAACAGCGATGATTATAAACTTCTTGCAATGGGTTCTGCAGTGCTGATGCACGAAAAACATGTCTGCGGTCGCTCAAACTTTTGACATTCCCAAAGTAATTATATTCACCACAATCAAACTTTATATATTGCGTGTTGTGTGCCGTTGTTGTAACAATCAGAAGGATCAAAAACGCAATGGAGCTCAAAGCTAGCTTAAGAGAACCGTCAATTAAAATGCGATTTTTAAATTTGCTTCATAAATATCTGTGTATATTTGTAAGCTTTGTATTGGATCAAATATATGGCGAAAAACCCAGGCAGTCGATGCCGCCGATCAACGATATAACATTAAATGAACCGGCCACAACGATTGCCGAAAAGATTCGTACGAAACAAATAACATCGAGACAAGTAGTGCTGACATTCATTGAACGAATCAAGGAAGTCAATCCGGTGTTGAACTGCGTCGTCGGTGAACGATATGAAGAAGCGTTGTTGGATGCAGCTAAGGTCGATCAGTTCATTTCATCGAATGAATTCGACGTTGAGGAGCTTCGTGAAACGAAACCATTTCTAGGCGTTCCAATATCGACAAAGGAATGTATCGGTATCGATGGCATGATACAATCGTGTGGCCTCTGGTCTCGACGAGCCGTGCGCAGCACCGAAGATGCCGATGTAATTCAGTTAATGCGCAACGCTGGAGCCATACCGTTCGTAACAACCAATGTTCCGCCACTGTTGGCGTGGTAAGCAGAATTATTAGCTTCGGAAATACGTCACTTTAGGTGTCATTGGGTTTCAGGTGTGAGAGTGCAAATAAAATTTATGGTCGAACGCTTAATCCGTATGATACGAAACGATCGGCGGGCGGTTCAAGTGGCGGTGAGGCCGCGCTGTTAGCTGCCGCCGGTTCACCACTTGGCATTGGTTCAGATATCGGTGGTTCTATTCGTATGCCAGCATTGTTTAATGGAATTTTCGGACACAAACCGTCACCACACATAGTATCGAATAATGGCCATTACCCAAATCCAAATGGAGCGGGCGAAATGTTAGCTCTAACTATTGGTCCGATGAGTCGATTTGCAAGCGATTTAAAGCCTATGCTTAAAGTGCTGGCCGGTGATAAAGCAAAACATTTGGCATTAGATGAACCAGTGAATTTGTCGTCTTTAAATTATTTCTACCAAGAAGACAGCGGCGAGCATTTTGTGTCATCACTTGATGAAGACATGTGGGGTGCTATGAACAGCGCAATTTTGCATTTCTCTACAAACGTTGATACTTACCCAAAGCGCGTAAAAATGGAAAAACTGGCTCACTCGATGTCTCTAGCAACAGCTTGTTTGTTGGACAAAAATTCTGTCGATTTTGAATCTCAGCTAGCGAATATGAATGGACGAATCAATCCGTTTATAGAACTGCTGAAATGGTGCATGGGAAAGTCAGAGCACACGCTGCCATCGCTTCTGTTTGCCTTCCAACAGCGACTCATTTTTTTTAAATTCAATTCGCCTGAACACCGTGCGATGCTGGAAGAATGTGAGGAATTACGCCGCGAGTTTGACGAGATGCTCGGCGATAATGGAGTTTTCATTTATCCGGCATATCCAACGATTGCTCCCTACCACAATGAAGCAATTTTTAGTCCGATCAACTATAGCTACAACATTATATTCAATGTGTTGGGATTACCAAGTACGAGCGTTCCGATCGGTCTCGGATATCACAATATGCCTGTTGGTGTGCAAGTGATAGCAAACCGCAATAAAGATCGTCTGTGTTTGGCTGTTGCCAGTGAATTTGAACGTCTTTGTGGTGGCTGGTTGCCAACTAGTTCTGTCGTATAAATGGTATTGTTGTCGAACTTGCAATTGTAAATAAAATTTCTGATTTCCGATTTAAAATAAAGAAGCTGCTAAAGAAGCGCCCATGGCATTTATTAAAAACATTTCAATTTTCAAGAAACTTTTTCTGAAGGAGGTAATTTACTACCGAAAACGTCTTAGAATGCTTTAAGCACGCGGCTTTTGCTACGTCGGCTTATGTCAAAGTGTACGAAATGTCATGACGAAGTTCAAAAACTGACAATGTTTCTGCGCTTCACTTATCCCGATTAAACTTGTGAGGCACACGAGCGGCACAATGTGAAACGTCAAATAACACAATAGAATTTCTTTTGTATATTTGACACATTCACGCAACGACACGAAAAGTCTAATTGGGATTATGATTTTCGCCGTGAAATTTTACATACGTTGACCCGACCCATTCTTACTCGACTTCATTGATCAGAGGAATGACAAACATTGTACAAACATTTCATCGACAAAGGAACTAGTGTTGTTTGTGCTTCGAGGAATGGATACGACCAAAGGAAGTTGCAATGATAGAGTCGCGTCGATCTTTCTCCGCGAATGCGCTCACAACCTCGCAGACCCGTTGAACTCGATTTTCTTTCAATCTTTAACTGAGAATTGTTATCCCAATCTGCTGAAGATTGGCCAACTAACGCCTGTCTTTAAATAGTAAAGTGGATGTGAAAAATTATAGAGGGGTGAACGTTATGCCTTATATTGCCAAAGTATTTGAACGAGTAATCTACCTTCAGCTGAAACTAATTATCCCATGTAACCTCTCCACATCGCATCACGGCTTCGTTTCTAACAGGAATATTGATTCGAACTTGATGGAGTTCAGTGTATTTGCCAACGACGCCAAGAAAATTGCATGCATCGTCACATCTCTGGAAGACGCATCAAAGCTTCAAAAACACAAGATTCCATTCAAACAAAATTCTGAGTATTATCAGCGATAGCGTCACCTCAAGCGGTATCATTAATTTTGGAAGCGGACTTTCGAACTGCGTCACACTTTACCTGTTAAGAGGTTTTTGTTGTGATATCAGTCGTTTTGGAAGTTTTCAGTTGTTGAAAAAAATTCTATTTTTTGAAAAAATTTTCTCAGAAAAGAAAATTTTCTTAGAAAAAAAATTTCTTCGAAAAAAAAATTGTCTTCGAAAAAATTTTTCTCCGAAGAAAATTTTTCTCCAAAAAAAATTTCTCCGAAAAAAATGTTTCTTCAAAAAAAAAAATTTTTCTCCAAAAAAAATTTTCTCCAAAAAAAATTTTATACAAAAAGGTTTTTCTCCAAAAAAATTTTTCTCCGAAAAAAATTGTTGTCCAACACCTTCGGCTACCATCGGAACACTTCGTATCACCTTCGGCTACCTTCGGAATACTTTATGTCACCTTCGCCTTCCCTCGGAACACTCCGTGTCACCTTCGGAACACTTTATGTCACCTTCGGCTACCTTCGGAACAATTCGTGTCACCAATTCTTCCCACTGATTCATACAACTTTCCTGAAGAAACCAACTGTCTAGGTATTCTTATACAGAATTTAGCAAAAAAATCCAAAATGGCGCCGCTATGACAGCTGGCAGCCATTTTCTAATGATACCAAAAAATTCTCCTGATGAAACTCTATAACTTTCTAGAGGAACCCGTCTCTCTAAATGGTGTCATTACGGAGCTAAAATTCGAAAACCGAAAAAGCATAAACGAAAATCCAAGATGGCGCCGCTATGACAGCTGGCAGCCATTTTCTTAAGATACAAAAAATTCTAGAAGAAATCAACTCTCTAAGTGTTATCATTCCGGAGCTAAAATTCGAAAATCCAAAGAAGCCTAATTTATATTTAACAAAAATCCAAGATGGAGTCACTTTGGCAGATTTCTGAAAATCCCAAAAAATTCTCCTGACCAAACTCTATAACTTTCCCGAAGAAACCAACTCTCGAGCTATTGTCACTCCGAAGCTAAAATTCGAAAACTCCGAGCATTACCTAAAAAACCCTCAAAATTGACCACTTTTCCACATGCCTCGGCTTTTCCAGAATTTTCCCGGAAAAGCGGCATATGAAATTTTTCATTTGGGGCCGAGACTGACTGACTGACTGACTGAAATTTCAGGAAGATCGGCTGTCTAGTTTTCGAGATCGAAAAATAGTAATAGATAGAACGTAGATAGATAGATAGAAACCGACAAATCAGAAAAAATGTTTCCATAATGATGAGAACAGCAGAAAAATTTATTCTCCATACAAAAATGTCATTTTCAAACCTTGATATCTCAGCCAAAACCACACGAGCACTCAGTATTCTGCTTCTCAGAGTATAGTACTTCGGACATTCACTGATTAGGTGTGCGCCCGTTCCCTCCTCTAAACCACGACTGCAATTTGGATCGTTTCCGATCTTCATCCTCGCCAAGTGCTTATTCAGGCCACTGTGCCCCGTAATAGCCTCTACTATCCTCCTTTTATGCTTTTGCGGTCCATGCCAACCAGCTCCTTGACCCACCTTTCGTCAGGCACTGGAAAGAAGAGCTTCGTATGTGCTCCTCCATCGTATGCGCTCCAACGTTTCGCGGATTTCGTTCGTACCCAGTCTCTTATCTCTCTAACACACAGGAAGTGAAGGGCTCTGGGCCGACGATAACGTTTGCTGAGACTTGTCTGGTCAGCTCATCTGCCCTCTCATTGCCGTCTATGCCGGTGTGCCCTGGGACCCAAGCTACCGTGATCTGATTACTCATTCCCAGTCGATTTAGAGTCGCCTTTAGCTTTCCAACCAATCTAGACGTCGTGACAGGTGACGGGAGTGCTTTGATCACCGACTCGCTATCCGAGCATATTAGTGCTATATTAGCCGTTGTTCCTTCCGGAACCAACTCAATCACCCCCATAAGCGCAGCAAACGTCTCTGCTTGGAAGACGCTAGCTAATTTTCCCATTTGGAAGCTATAACCGTTCTCCGGGTCTTGCGTATAGACTCCGGCTCCCGTTCCCTGCTCAGTCTTCGATCCATCAATGAAGCCTACCTGTGCCCCATCGGGAAGGCCAACTGGCCAGTTTCCCAGCCAGTCAGTCCTGTCCGGTATGACAGTTTGGTATTGCCTCTCGAAGCTGATTGTAGGTACCATTCGATCTCTGGCCATTCGGAAGACCTGACTGTTTAACATTTGTCTGATTCTTCCGTGGCCCGAGTCGAAGCCCCTCATCCAGAGATCATTTGTCGTCAGCCTATCTGCAGCGGCAAAGGCCTTCGCTCAATGGGGGGTAACGCAATAAGCGCTTCCATGGCCGCTGTGGCCGTGGTCTTCATAGCTCCTGTAATGCAGATGCATACAAGCCTCTGAATTTCATTCAACTCTTTCTTCGCACACTCGATGTCTAGCTTGGGCCACCACACAACACATCCATGGCTCAACATCGGTTTGATGACCGTCTCATAAATCCACAAAATGTCTCTAGACGGTATACCCCAGTCCCTTCCAAAAGCCCTCCGACAGATCCAGAAAGCAGACATCGCTTTTTCCGCTTTGTTTCTGACATGCTCGATCCATTTGAGCTTTTGGTGGAGAATCACTCCCAAATACTTTACATTCGGGCTGAGATCTATGGTTTTACCAAAGAGCCTAAAGTTCCCCACAAGGACGTGTCCCGTGTTTCTTCTGCTGAAGAGCACGATATCCGTCTTTTTGGGATTAACCTTCAGGCCGTTCTCTCGGCACCACTTCTCTACAATCTTCAGTGAGCTTCTCAGGCGATCTCCTAGGGTACTCTCAAACTTGCCCGTAATTAAAACGGTCAAGTCATCAGAGTAACCCTGCGCATGAAATTCCTCTTCATTTAGTTTCCTTATGAGAGAATCGACAGCGATGCACCAGAGCAGCGGAGAGAGTATTCCTCGTTGTGGACAGCCTTTTGATACCCAGAAGTCGACTCTGTGTCCGTTAAATTCAACTTGTTACAAACGTCGCGATAGACGCATATGTCTTGTATACTTTTTGTGGGTCTAAAAAAAGGTCAATTATTGGCAGTTGTGAAAAAGGGGTAGAGGGAGTTTGGAATCTTTCTAAAAATATGAAAATGCACGACAATATTCGTGAATCATTCCATTTACTAATTTTTTCAAGTTGCACGTTCCAGTTTGTTTTGTCCTTATTTCCCGCTCTTTTGAACCGCCCATTGTCCAATCATCACGAAAAAATTCGTTTGCGAGAACACTGTCACTAGATCACACTTGCTCAATTCTTTGAAATATTCATAATAACTCTGTCATAACGGTGTAGTAAGTGTAGATTCTTTTCAGGATCTGAAAAAACGGACAGTAGACTCATTTTTGTACCTAGTGTGTTGCAAATACCGTAATGCCAGTAACGACATCTAACGGACCCAAGATTCCGAGACGTAAATGCTTCGGTTCCTGACAATAGTGCAGCAACAATATAATAGTTCTTTGACTCACCAGGTCGTAATTGTACCATTCACATTGATAGATTATGCGACACAATTTTTCGTCCTATTGAGCAAATGCTTCGCCGTTTCTAGCTAAATATATGAATTGTGGAAAACTTACTCCGACAGATATTTGTGTTCCGATGAGACAATAGAACATCATTTCTATGAATAAGATAATGGCGACTGTGTAGCCAGGTATCCAATTATTCTATAAACATTTAAAACACGATGTTGGACTTCATGGTGTGAATTTTCGTCAAATAACTTACTTCTGTTACTTCATACATACAAATGACCTGCGCAATTCCATTTGTGAAAAAATAAATAAACAATTTCGTTTGGTATATGGATTTCAAGACCTCCAAATAGCTAAAAAAAAGCAGAAAATCATTCAGCATTTTTATCCTTACGCGGCATCGGGTTTATCTGGGTAAATTATCCCTCTACCACCAAGTAGACCCGTGCAGCGATTTTAGTTATGTGCCTTTTTTCTGCCTCTATTTTGAAATTTCCCTCAACAGGTCGGAGTGTACTTCAGAAGGATTTTCAAAATTTTTGAAGATTATCCTTCTGAAGTACACTCCGACCTCTTGAGGGAAGTTTCAATTTTGACGACAATTTTGATGTAAGTTTTGTGGAGATATATATTCGATGTAATTGTGATGTGTTTTTGATGTATGAGTGAACTGTTGAATTAGTGATATGTACACCGGTACAACAACAGTACATCACTAATACATCACTAATACATCACTCATACATCACTCATACATCACCCAGGTAAAATTTTACTTTATGAGTTTCGTGCGGAAGGGTGGGGGAAAGGTGGGGATGGTAGGGGTCGCCCCCCCCAATAATAATATGACGTTAGCAGGTGGCGCTCACATCAGGTTTAGTAGTAGGAGCCGTTTAAAGCTATGAATTAGTGGTGTTACTATATGACAAAAAATGAATAATTGAAGGGTTCAGGAGCACACATACATAACCCCAATTGGTTAAAAGTGGATTTTAGCGCTTTAACTGACTGAATTTAGGCGCTGTAATTGTGAAATTATGAAATAAACTTTACTTTATGAGTTTCGTGCGGAAGGGGTGGGGGAAGGGTGAGGATGGTAGGGGTCGACCCCCCCCCCCCCAACAATAATATG